>OZ014508.1:38651865-38711968 GCA_963966075.1 Aphodius sticticus
AGCCCACACAAAGTATACAGGCCGTTCCATTTAAAGAACTTAAGCAAAACCAATTTGAAAATGATTGAAAATGAATACGTGGTAGAATCACCCTGTATAGCGTTTTCAATTTTTGCAACATCAGCATCTACCAGTAGTACCAAAACCTACTTGTTTCAGACATAGTTATAAGATAATATCTGCAAAATATAGTGTACACTTACATGTAGTTTATAAGATAAGCATGCAGTTGCCATTATTTGACAAATTGGAAAAAAAATTGCATATCTCAGAAACTATTTACTTTACTACACAAGTAGAACTTCATACAGTTGGAAAAACAACTTGCTTAGATTTCATAATATAGTATGATATTAAACAATTCCATTAAAAAAATAATATTTTTTACTTTATGATACGTACGATAAGAATCTATTTCCCTGCTTTACAAGTCTTGTAAAGCAGGGAAATAGAAATGTAAAGCATTCCACGCTACGATTTTCGAAAAATGTTATTTATCGTTAAATGTTATTTAATCACTGTGTACCCATAAAATACACATACAAAATTTAAAATTACTTATTGGCTAAAAACCAGTGAAATCACGCTAGTAACACAATATCGGCCAAAATCAATTTAGTCAGTGTTTATTTGACTAATTTCGACAATTTTCACGAAATTCATAGCCTCCTAGATTAATAAACAAAATTGATGGTTATGTTATTGTGTTCAGAATGTCGTCCTCATTAAAAATATCACACAAATAATATAGGGTGCCATTTAAAATGTCAATGACGTCACTTCCGGAAAAACCGGAAGTCATACTAACCACAAGAGTATCTATGTCAAAAATTGCATATTATGGCCCGCGTCTGTGGCACGTCTTAAGATGTTTGGCTTCCAGCATTCGCCGTGGAGTATGGTAAACCAGAGAGAACCTATATTCTGGAAACAGGCCGTGAGATTCGAACTCACAACCTTCAGCCTGATAGGCGGGCGCTCTTTTCCGCAGAGCGTCAGTCTGACTGCAAGTTATAAAAAACGAATAATAGGAGAGCTGGTAACAGTAGGACAATTTTAAAATAATTTAGCTAGCCTTTTAACAAAGTGGCTAAAGGATCGAGACCAATTATCAGAAAATTATAACGGTTTATATTTAAAATAAACAATTTTATTAATATCTTGCGATTTGCGCCGACTGTTAAGAGACTTTGGATTTAATGAATAAAAAGTGAATTCTGCAGTATGTAGTATGTAATCAAAATATTACAAAAGGCGTCCGAAGACTTCATTGAGTAGGCACCTACACAAAAAAAAATAGATAAATTTTTTTTTTTAAATATACTTGTTTTAATCAGGGAAGTAAATTACCGTTGAAATAAAAATTATTAATTTCTAATATTAAATTACCACGTAAATAAAAATTAAAAATGGTAAATTACGTTGGCTTAAATTACAGAGTAATTAAAAATTAAAAATGCCAAATTACGATGGTTTAAATTACCGAGTAATTAAAAATTCAAAATGTTTAATTAAACCGGCGTTAATACCGATCACTGTAGGTTATGAATGCTACTATGTTAATAAAAATGTTTGGTAAATAAAAGTCATTATTTTGTTGATAACTAGCAATCTGACTAAGGATGTTAAATTTCCGTAGCTAATTTTATCAGTAAATTACCGATGAAAATTTATATTGACACGTAATTAAAAATTGCAATTAGTAAATTAAATTCTTAAATTACCGCGTAATTCAAAATGATAATTTACCGATGACAGTAAGTTATTTAAAAAAATTGGACACAGCCTTAAAAGTCATTATATTGTAAATAACCACCAATCGCTGATGCTTTTCCTGATTTAATAGTAGTAATTCATTATTAACTTGAAAGCAGGGACTACAATAAAAATACTTTTTATACCTGAAATTTATAAAATGGACAGTCTAACAGCATAATTATAGGATAAAATACTGTAATTTATGACCGACTCACAAAACGACAACGCCCGGTTTCACAAACAATGATCACATTTTATCCGGATCACCAGAACATTTCTTTAAATCATGAATTTGATAGTAGGTAGATGGCTTCTGTTTTATTGGCTCCGCTGCACACAGAAAAGTGATCTCTCGAACGAAGAGAGAATTACTTGGCTGAAGTAGTTGGTAGGTTCGTATATACGCGAGAGATTATTGACTTCAACCAAGAAATTTTATTTCTTGGAATGATTACTAGATTTAAGAAAGCGGTTACTCTGGTGAAGTAAGTAAACAGTCTTCAATGAAGTGTATATTTTTATTCCCGGTAAATATTTTTAGCTACTTAATGTAAGAATTTTAAAGATTTGGCACAAATACGTTTTCTATTGCTAATTAACAAGATAGGTATGTTATATTTACTTACTCGTTCTAAACTGTTGCGTGCGTTACATCAAACTATTCCGTATTGAAACGTTTATTGTACACTATAAATCACAATACACATCCCTAATAAATCACAAGGCACATCCCCTACGGGTAGTTCGTTATTGTTTTGCGTACTAGGTCTAGGTTAGGCCCCAGCGTGGCGCCAGAACCACGCGCAAGTCTTGACAAAATTACGGTGCGCATATTTATTCCAGAGAAAGGGATTACTTGAAAGAAGCGAGAATCACTTCAGTTAAATAATTGGTGGGTTTTTATTCAGTAAACAATACTTACTTATATTAAATGTCTTATATTTTCTTGGATCAAGTAACTACGCACTTGGATGGATTTACTATTACTTCGTTTGAGAAATTAATATTTTTGGGACGAAATATTCAATTACTTGTGTCAATACAATATTGGTTCTTATAAAGAAAGAATTTATTTGTTGACAGCATTTATCTGAGAAATTATTTTACTTATATTGAGTATGTGGCATTTTTTGTATATACCTAACTTTCTACATCCAAGTAAATATGCATTTGAATCTAGTAACTAAATTCAAGACATTATGTTTTCTCGTTTCAAATAATCACTTTTCTGTGTGTGAATTAAGTAATAAAAAATCCGGAAATTACCATTCATTACGGTAATTTATTTAGTAATTTACCTGATAGTGTTAAAGTACGTTCTTACATCCCTAAGTACCCCCCAGGCAAAGCACAAACAACAGTGCACTTGTCGACTGCTTAGGAGTGGTGGGGTACATTTACGCAAGTACCGATGGAAGGTTTTTGAATTTTTAAGTTCCGGGCGTGAACATAGACGGGAGCGGTAGTATGGAAGCTGAAATTAAGGACAGAGTAAACCAAGCGGCACGAGTGTATCACGTTCTGAGACAACCATTTATAGGCAAAAGGGAAATATCAGCCAAAACGAAAATGACGGTATACAAAACAATATTCAGACCAATATTAACATACGGAAGTGAAAGCTGGGTCCTAACAAAAGCAATGAAGAGCAGGTTACAGGCTATGGAAATGCTATACTTAAGAAAGGTCAAAGGAATAACTCGGAGGGACAGAATAAGGAACGAACATGTCAGGGCTGAATTGGACATAGAACCCATAATGGAAAGTATACAGAAACAACAACTTAAATGGTTCGGACATCTATGCAGAATGAATGAGGAAAGGCCTGCAAAGCAGATATGGGAGGCAAAAGTACAGGGTAAACGTGCAAAGGGAAGGCCAAAGAAAACTTGGAACGATGAGGTGATGCAAGAGCTGAAGAAAAGAGAAACTAACTGGGAAGAAGCAAAGAAATTGGCCATGGACAGAGAGAAGTGGGCGGAATGTGTACATGTGAAATGATATAAATGAAGTACATGAAGTAGTTACCTATAATGTTAGATGATATGTAAAATTGAAAAGCCTTACACCTAAATGGTAGATAGGTTTCTGATTATATATATATAAATTCCGGTAAAATAACAACTGTAATTAAAATTTTCGGTAAATTACTGGTAAATTACCAACGGTAATTTAAATTGACGATAAATTACCATCGGTAATTTAAGCCGTAAATTACTGTAATTAAAAGTCGGTAAATTACAATTAATTACGGTAATTAATTTGGTAATTTACGCGGCAAATTTCGATTTTACATCCCTGGTTTTAATAGGTACTAATCAAAGCAACAAATTTGTTACCTGGCAAAATAACAAATTACAAAAATACAAAACAGGACGAATGATTTTCGTACCATAAGTAGACCATTATGTGTCACTGAAAGAAGAAATAATTGAAATTGGATAAAAAATAATTTTGACAAATATAAGTTTTTGTATAAATAATGCAAAACGATGAGGTGATTATCTGAATTCCTTTTGCACATTATATAACTTTATAGACAACTTATTAGTTATGTATCCTGACGTACACATTTAAATGTTTTAATTTGGCACAGTTAACACTTTTAACTTTTTAAGTGTTTACTAATACATGATATATAGCTGTCACGAATTGGACGGAGAGCGGGTTTCAATAAATAATATCATAAATTATCAAATACAAACACAAGTTATGTCATATAGAAAGCGATAGTTTCAGTAAACATAGCTGTACTGTTTTTCGTGTTGCTATAAGTTGAGAAGAGACACTGAAATAAGACCTTTCTTCGACATATAAATAGCGTTTGTGCAAATATTTACATTATTTCTAAGTCACATTATATGTTTACAGTATACATTTGTTTACGATGTATGATGTATTTGTAACAAAAAAAAATAGTTAAGATGTTATGAGGTGCTAGAAAAAGAAAAAAGCCTTATGTGGCCAGGTCATGGCCAGGCATATTTATCATGCTATACAGCAGTGTCAAACTATGTCAAACGCTGATGTTTTGACAATACTGTCAATTGAATCAAAATATCTGCCAAATCCTGGCTAACTAGTTTCAATGCAGACACGACCAAGCTTCATCCAATAGTAATGGCTAATGCAGCGATTAATTATGTTAATTAAAAAATCTGATGTGGCCAGGCACATGACTTTATCATACTATATATAAAATTAATAGTTTAGCTGCGTGAGATTCTATTTGATCGATATCGATAGTGTCTGTATTAAAATAAAACTAGTTAATAATAATAATAATATTTTATTGGCGATCTTCATATGTTCATATGCACACAAATACGCACAAAGATACAACCAACATACAGAATGCATTAATAATCGAACGCATACTAATGGTCAGACATATCAGCAAAGCTGTCCCGAAGGTATTTGCTCCAAACTGTAAAATACCTTCCCCAGCAGGTAATTTTTCAGTATTGATTTAAATTTGGTCAGATTGAGTGCTTTAACAAGATCGGGAAGGACCTTATAAAATCTAACACCATAGTAATTTGGGCCGTCTCTCGCCCTCTCCGTTCTATTAAAGTTCAAAATGAGATTGCTCTTATTCCGGGTAGTATGACGATGTTCGTCATCGTATCTTCTAACGGGTGATCTAAAATGACTGAGGACAGGTTGAATTTCCTGCCACAGTTTTGAAGTTATTTAGTGTTACTAAGATGGTATGCGTGCATGATACAGGTTATGATCACTGTCAGATACCATAGTGAACTCGTCAGTAAGGGTTACGTTCCTCTGCAACGATATTTCATCTTTTTTCTCAATTAATTTGTTATTGGGTTCTTGAAGAGTCTTTCTAAAAATAGGTACATAATATTAAGGATTTTTCATTATTCTGGTAAATTCATCCAGTTTTCTTAAATTAAATTAAGTTTTTTTTCTTTACAAGAAGGAACACCTACGCCACTGGACCAAAATAACAGCTGTCATTTGAAACCATTGCCAACATCACAATTATTCAAATTGGCGGGAAATTCAACCTGACCTGAGTCATTGTAGATCACTGTGTATATCAGCCAATGTTTGCCCTAACATACAACAGACGACCTAGAATGTACACACACGGAAGGGTAAAAAAAAGTTCCTTAAAGGTCGCTCTGCAGCACTCTGTAATTCAGACCACCTATCACTCTGACACATCTCTGAGCGGCAAACAATAAGGCGGCATTGGCTGAGTGACCCCAACATAGGACGGCATAACTTAAATGGACACAGTAATAAGTAGAGAAGTATCCGTAATAAGCCCTCATTAATGTGCTTAAGGGTCGGCACCAATGTTATACTTTTAAGATACCTAATTGTAAATATGACTCGGTTAAGTTTTTTCGCCGTCTGAATAGCATGCTCCTTCCATGTTAATTTAGAGTCGATGTAAACACCAAGGTATTTGACAGGTTTATTATCCACGACTATCCGACGCAATGAAAAATTTAACCATTGCGTCTTGTCTTCGTTAACACATAGTGACTTAGCGGCAAACCACTCAAAAACACTACCGCGTGAGTTCCCAGTGCGCAGTGACAGTAGGTATTGTCAAAACATCAGCGTTTGACACTACCTACTGTCATTAGAATGAAAATATCTGTCAAATCCTGGCTAACTAGTTTTATATTAATGCAGACTAATTTTACCAAAAATTGTCGTAGACATAAATTATACAAAATTTTTCCTACTTTAATTTATTATTAAACTATTTTGACGAAATTACAAAAATGGCGGCTCATTTGCAAAATCGTTAAAAAATGTTAGGAGTAAACACCCAGTTCCTTTGGACCCTTTAGAACCAAAAGCTTTTCAGCTCTAAGTTTGGTCATGAAATTTCTAAATATGAATTTTTGTCCCGATACCTTTAGTAATTACTCCGGAATCGTCACCACAAAAAACGGACACACACACACACACACACACACACACACACACACACACACACATACACACAAAAGGACATATTTCCGCAAAAATCTCAATTTTCTTTTCGGCACGACTACAATACTTTATCATACGCAGTATGATAAAGTAAAAACTATTAATTTTACCAAAAAATGTCATAGACATAAAGTTACAAAATTTCCTCTACTTTAATTTATATTTAACTATTTTGACGACATCACAGAAATGGCGGTTCATTTGCAAAATCGTTGAAAAATGCTAAGAGTAAACCTCCAGTCCCATTGGACCCTTTTGAACAAAACTTCTTTCAGCTCAAGTTTAGTAATGAAATTTCTAAATATAAAGTTTCGTCCCGATACCTTTAGTAGTTTCTCCGAAATCGTCGCCACAAAAAAAACGGGTATACACACCAGGGCTGTGGAGTCGGAGTCGGAGTTCAGACAAATTTCAGAGGAGTCGGAGTCGGAGTCGGAAATAATGTACCGACTCCGACTCCGGGTCCATGTTTAAATAATGTAGAAAAAGACAGGCGAGATGGCCGTTGCCTCAATAGATAGTAAACGATTAACTAAACATTATTAGAAAATGATTAAACGATTAGAAATGATTAGAAACGATTAGCAAAATGATTATTGTGAGTCGCATTCCGCGTCGCATATATAGTTTATGTATTTCCCATTTCCAATAACCAACAATCAAAAATCAATATGCTAATTATGATAGCTAGATCATATATAAATAAAAAAAATCGGACTTCGATGCATACTTATAGACGAATTAGAACTTTCCAAAGTGAAGCGTCAACGTGTGGTTTTCCTTATTCATCAAAACTACGAGAATTTGCTTCTATCCGTTCAGCCACAAAGAACAGCTGAACAATTCATTAAATATTGCAAAAAGTATTTTAATGATTCCCTTGCAATTTTAAAAAGAAAAAACAGTCTCCTACAGCTTTTGTACCAGAAGAAACAACGTGATGGTATCACAGTCGTATTATCAACTCTCAATATTTTTTTTATTTTTATTTGTCCCAATATCTGAATGTTTGTAAAAGATAATGCTTTACTAGGAAAACTTTGCAATTTTAGCTTTAATGTTTGATAACTTTAAACGTTTAACCGAAATTGAATCTTTTTTTGGCACATGAACAAATTTATCAAAAGTATCACCCTTGATTATACAACATTATGGTATAATCACATCCCTTTGTATTTAACAAAATATGTAGAGATTTTAAATTGTTACTGATTCTGTCGAGTGTAGGTTACGACTTTTAAGATTATTGGTGACTATGTCGTAGTCTTCTTGCCATCAACTAAAAAACACCGATATTCGCAGATTTCGCCACCTACACTTGACACAATTGAGCCAGATATATTTTTATTATTAGCAAAGGTACAAACTTCACTCTAACGTAATTTTTAATGCATAAACTTAAACATGCATAATATATGTACAATAGCCGATTAAAATTTATAACTGCATTTCCGATTTAAACTCTACCTTAAGTTGATTGTCGGAATATCCATGTATGCAACTCATACTCATTGCAGCTAGAATTGTGACGTCATTGTCACTAACAGAAGTAAGAGTTGAGATTATTTTCAGCTTATTTTGCACTTAATGTTGTATTCATTGAAATAAATTTTTTTTGTATTACACAGTGGTTTTGTTGTACTATACTTTTGTTATTATTAAAGATAGAACATCGGTTCAAGTGATAAACTAGTTCAGAATTATGTGCTCTCTAATGAGAAAACAGTTGAAGTTCTAATGATTTCAGAGATATTTTGAAAATATAAAAAAGCGTCCTTTTTAAATATGGCCATAATTTTGTGGTCCGTTCAACAGGCCTTTTTGATTTTATTTACAATTAGATTATGTCAGATTTAATTTTTTTTTGCCATTAAATTCGCTGGGAACAAATAAAATTTTGCCGAAGTCGGAGTTGGAGTCGGAGTCGGACTACCAAAATTATCTGGAGTCGGAGTCGGAGTCGGAGTCGACATATTTTTTACCGACTCCACAGCCCTGATACACACAATATTTTATGATACTATTCATAAATAAAGTGCCGTAGTCGATGAATGTTATTTATTTCGCTTTTTTTTGCAATAATTGATTTTCGAGACAAAATTCTCGTCATCAGTTGCAAACTGTACATAGAAAAAAACATAAGTTAAAAACATCTTACATTACAAATCAAAGACGTACGTACCGTCGGGTGTGCACTAATAACACTGGCCAACAAAATTTGACCGACTTCAAATTGTCTGACAAATGACAACTGATTTGGATATTTTCCCAGGAATCCGAATCTAAACACAGCAATGGTGAATTGGCTCTAGTTTTCACGAAAAATAGTGTTAAAGGACTGTTGACCCCATGCAAAAGTAACGTTATGTAGTAGATGTTTCTATATAGGATCAAATAAAACTTTGAACCTTCTCCTTTAAGACCATATAGCGAGAAATCAGATGGCATAAACTTTGAACATTTTACACCTCTTTTTGTAGGAGCGCGCGCCCATTGCAGCACCGGACGGAGCGCACTGCGTCTTCCTTTATTTATACATTACACTGGCCAAATAAAGAATAACAACTGATTTCGATAGGATTTTTGTCCAGGAATCCGAATCTGGTCACAGAAATAGCGATTTGGGTCTTGTTTTCACGAAAAACAGTGTTTATGGTTTAAAAAACGTGGTTTTGCCACTTTTATACGCATGCAAAACAATAACGTTATGTAAGTAGTAGATGTTTATATGTAGGACCAAATAAAACTTTGAACGTTCTCCCTTAAGACCATATAGCTAGAAATCAGATGGCATAAACTTTGTACATTTTACACCACTTTTTTTTATAAATTGCACTGGCCAAATAAAATGTTATCGGACAAATGATAACTGATCGGATAGGTTTTCTTTTCTGTAGAATTCGAATTTGAAGGCAGAAACAGTGAATTGGCTATGTTTTTTAGAAAGGCAGTGTAAAAAATACAAAACTATTTTTATATAGGCTTTTGTGCAGGTTGGTGCAAATTAATTAATATAAGATATTAATGAGTCAGTGTAAATATTTTTTTCTAGAAGACATGCCAATACCACAAGTACCAACTGTCATCTCACAACATGAGTATCCATGGTCAGATGACAAAGTACTCCTTAAGCACAGAGCATTAGTGTCCGACCGCATAAAAAATATTCCATAAAAAGAATTGGTTTTTCATGTTTTTTTTTTAATCTGCAAAATTAGTTTCAAAGAAAAATAGTAATGATAAGAATGTTCTAATATTATTTTTTTACTCAAATACAGGTTAAGTTATTATTGAGTATCGGTTGACACTAGCAATAGTGCTTTATCAATTGTTGTCATAATTTGTTGTATTAATATTGTTTAACGATAAAACGATAACATAACAACAAACGATAAAAATAATAAATAATTCATAATATATATTCATATAATATACATTCAAATTTTATATCGGCACCAGACTAAATTTAAAACAACTTTTCATTATTTCACATTTAATCGTGAAAAACTGATAGTTTACTCTTGAGCAAATTTAACAGTTCCTTGTTTTACAACCAACCTCTTCCTTAAATCAATATTGTATCAATAATTGCGACGTTTTTAGGACATCCATTATAGATATAGTAAGCTCCATATGGGGACATACTCTAGGTATAGATAAATCTGTACACATTATATAACTCTAAATTTCGTCACTTCTTTAGCCTTATTATTTTCCTTCGGCTTCGGCCGAAGGTAACGGAAAAGCTGAACATCGGCTTCGGCTTCGGCAAAAAAGTCGCCTTCGGTCGGACACTACAGAGCATGATTAATTCTGGCAGTGAAAGCGAAGATGAGACTTTGTAAACTGTAATACATTTGTGAAAAATATATCATTCCTTCTTTCAAGCTTTTTGTATGTTATCTTAAAAATTAAAACAAATATAAAATTGATATAAAATTCGAAATCAATAACACAAAATCACCCTACATTTAATATAATACCAATACTAAACGAAGACAGCCTCTGCCGTTAGGAAAAGTGTACATGTGAGCGCTTAAATTGACACACGTTCCTATTAAAAAGTGGTGCTAAAAATTTAAAATTTACTCTACCTGATGTCTCATTGTGTTAACAAAAAGCAGTAGGTTCATAGTTTTATTTGCTCCAACACAGAAACTTATATAACGTCGAGTTATTGTTTTGCACGTGTTCAGGTAGTTAGTAGAAATAAAAGTTTTTTGCAAATTTAACACTGGTTTTCGCTAAAATTTGAGCCAATTCACTATTTCTTTTTTCAGATTCGGACTCCATGAGAAAAATCCTACCGAAACCAGTTGTCATTTTCCAACAACTTTTTATTCGGCCAATGCAATTTATAAATAAAGGAACAAGCAGTGTGGTCCGTCCGGTGCTGCAATGGGCGCGCGCTCCTATAAAAAAGTGGCGTAAAATGTTTGAAATTTATGCCATCGGATTTCTAGCTATATGGTCTTAAAGGAGAACGTTCAAAGTATTATTTGGTCCTACATATAAACATCTACTACTTACATAACGTTATTGTTTTGCATGCTTATAAAAGTAGCAAAAAAACACGTTCTTTATTTTACACACTGTTTTTCGCGAAACAAGAGCCAAATCCCTATTTCTGTGTTCAGATTCGGATTTCTGCGAAGAAAACCTATTGAAATCGGTTGTCATTTTCCCGTCAACTTTTTATTTGGCCTGTACAATGTATAAATAAAGGAAGAAGCATTGCGATCCGACCGGAGCTGCGATGGGCACGCGCTCCTATAAAATAGTGGTGTAAAATGTTCAGAGATGCCATCAGATTTCTCGCTATATGGCCTTAAAGGAGAAGGTTCAATGTTTTATTTGATCCTACATAAAAACATCTACTAATTAACATTACTGGTTGCCTTGTGTTTAAATGTAGCCAAAAACGCGTTTTCTTGCATCGTTTACACTGTTTTTCGAGAAAACTAGAACCAATTCAACATTTCTGTGTTCAGATTCCTGGGAAAAATCCTATCCGAATCAGTATTCATTTGTCCGGCATTTCTTTTTGTTAGCCAGTGTAATCAAACAAAAGTTTTCTGCCATGGTTTTTACAATAAGAAACGAATCAAAAAGAGATATTTGGTTTAATTTGATCATTGACAGCCGCAAGCTACGTTATAGTCATTCCAGTCATTCTAGATTGTGCACATAAAGATCTTTTGCAGTCGATGAACCTAATATCAATCGATAGCTTATGGGTTCCGTATTAACATATTAAAATGTTTATTATCATAGTTAATAGGAACATTTTTAATTAACGAAAAACTATGGAAAATTGTGCCTGACTTTAATCCTTTATTCGTCGACAAAATTTACCATCAAAAGGGTTCGAGAACCTATACGAGAAATTTAATTTAATATGATTGATTGACGTTTTTTACTGCAAAAGATCTTTATATGTCCTGTATATACAAAATAGAGATTGACTGTACTATTAATCTGTTTTAGTAATAGTTTTTTATGTAATTTTGGTTTCCACTTAATTTTGAGATGGACTATTTAAGTGTTTCCATTAAAAAAAAATATGTGAAAATTATCACCAATAAAACATTTAACTTTTTATAGAGGTAATGAAACAGACATCAACCACTACACGTAGATATTATAAATACGTTCGTATTTGGTTTTGTTTTATAAAATAATCAAATTCTTCCTATAATAAAATGTAGTTTATTTTGAGATATGGTATACCATTGTTTACTTTTGTTTACTACGTTTTTCCCACATGATATGTTTGCAGCTGCTCTTTAATATACTCATTTGTCAAAATGCTTGATGCAGAAACTTACCATTCTTGTGATCACTTCATTAGGATTATGTCACAAAACTAGACGTTTTGCATCATTTTGTACAAATATATATATTACTTTCAAGGTCAGACAAGATATGCCCGATTTGCTCTTTGATCTTTTCTATTTATTGGACGATTCGTTAGTTTTTTGCTTTGTTATTTATAGAAATCAGGTAAACGATTCTTGAAGTGAGTTATGCAATAAGTGCCTAATCATAGTAGCTGAATACCAGCCAAAATTTTATATTCACCAAGTGTCCAAATAAAGGGACTTATTGTGTCCCTATATGTCCGCTGGACGAGTAACACAATAAGTATCGCAAAATCATCCAAATCATATTTGTCAACACATTTGGGACTCATATCGAAAACATTCAAAAGGCCCATTCAATATAACCACAACAACAAAATACACTGCTCAAAAATATTAGGTGCACCCTTTTTCGAAACCTGTAACTTTTTAAATACTAGTTCTAGGCCAGCGCCGCAGTAAGGAATTCTTGCGCCCGGGGCCAAATATCTAACTTGCGCCCCTTTGAGCAAATAGGTGATTCTTTCTTTCAGAAAATATCGGCATGGCGTCAGGGACGCCCTTGCAAAATGTTCTAGAGGGTGGGGGGTGCAAGATTTGTTTTAGTATTAAAGGGTGCCGTAGTAGTAATTCTTAACGTCTTGTGTATTTGAAACTGGGTAAATAAAACTCCAACGTTTTTCTCTAATTTGTGTATTCTTGGCTACATATTTCGAGAATATTAATTCTCGTCTTCAGGCCATACTGGAAAGACAACAACAATTAGTAAGCTACTCCAGCATAAGGAGGTGAAAAGTAACAATGTTAAGAATCAAATAAACAAAATAATCAGTTTACCGTCAATATCTCGAAAACGTGCGGTAGATCATGTGTATTTGTGTATTTGTATTTGTATTTGTGTATTTGTTATAAATGACATAGATAAGAGTATAAGAGACAGAGAGCCCATATTATTATTTATTAGTTACTATTCTAACATGAGTCGTAACAAGCATAAAAATAAAAAGGTATATAAATATGTAAAAAACAGCTCATATTGTTCGTTAAACTCAAATTGCATTCACCCTGAAAAATCTCTATTGCTTTTATGGTTCATTTTTACACATTTATGTTATTAGCCACGGTCGTGACCCCCCGGCCGTATGCTGGACAAAACCTACCTATTACATATTGATATTAAGTGAATTTCATTTTCCGCATTTCTATCGTTTGTGTAATTAATAATGTTTGTTAATAATTGTTTGTGACTATATTTTATTTAAGAATCATTGACCTTTTTTCCTAGAATTTAAGATTTTGTCTAATTTTCAACCAGTATCGTAGCCTTTTGATTACTTATTAATATGCTAGGAGTAATTGTTGTTAATTTCCTATAAGAATTTCTAGCTCGGATTCGGCGAACAAGATCCAATATATAATAACCAATTATCACCTTTCAATAAACACGATTATAGACTTTTCAATGTTGTCCATTTTCCCTGAATTTTATCGGTCTTAACATTATCTCTCAATAACACGAGTGAATGCTAACTAATGTTGTCGCCCTTCTACTATTCTCGATGTACACGACCCAACAATTCTTATAGCAAATGAATAGACGATGCGAGTACATAATTGACTCAGTTGTCGAGATATTGTTGCCGAAAATACAGGTACAACTTGGCCCAAATTGATAATTCTATAATCGTATCAATCGAGCATCCGATAAAAAGTATTAATAACAAATATATAAACAATAAAAAGGCTACAATATTATTTTAAATTTTATCGCGTTAGCGAGAAACAATAACCAACTATCGAAAAAAGTGTCGAAATACAAAATTGTTATTATTACTATTTACTATTTAAATTTACTAACATTTAAAAGGCGTCAATATAGATCAACTACTAAATACATGTTGCTATACCGATAGGCTGTATAGAAAATCAGGCTAATGTGTTTAGAGAGTATACAGACCAAACAGACTATAGTAGACCAACTTTTGAAGGAATTCGTGTCCGGAAACGTATTGTTAGAACGCTGAAGAGAGTCGGAGTGGTACCAACTTCAGCAATTAATTACACCTAAAATATCTAAATTCTTTCATTTTGAATGATTGACGGTTACATCGTTACATCATCCTGACAGAATCTGTTGCTATATAGATCAATATTATAATATACAGGGTGTTACTCGGAACTGGTACATTAGAAGTTTCTCATGTTCTACTATTTCTGGAAACTTTTGGAACTAGAGTTTACTCGATCTGAGCTCTTCAGCTAAAATATTCTCAATTTAACTGTCACGTCCGGTCACCGGAAGTCGGTATCAACTTTGTTATTTTACAGCAATAAAGAATTAAATGTTTTTTGTCCTGATGTTAAGTAACTTCGTTCAGTATTTTTTCTTGGGAATTGCAGCATTATTTGTTATTTTAAATGAAATGATATAATATTTATTTTATTTCTATCGTACTTATTAGGTTCTATTAGGCGAGCCGCACACTGAATGAGCAGGCTGCAAGCAATCAGCAAGCAGGAAGCAAAAGCATCAAGGTGCAAAAAACGGTCCCATGTGTTTATATGTAGACCCGCACACTGAACGAGCATTTGCTCCAATTGCCCCTGTATGCATGTTTTCTGTCAGTCGTTTTTTTGCTGCGTCGCACTCAAGCAGCATGCAAGCAAACTTGATTTCTGTGATTTTTGTGACTATTGTAATGATTTTTTAAATTAGCCCATTATCATAAATATTGAATTAGGGGCAAAAATAGGATTGTTTTAATAAAAGAACTACAGCCTCGCCAGTAAAAAATTAGTAAAATATTATTTGATGCATATTTGTGCATTAAACTTTTGATCTAAAATTTTCAATAATTTATTTGCAGATGATTAACTATACAGGGTGTCTCACGGAACTGGTACATTAGAAGTTTCTCATGTTCTACTATTTCTGGAAACTTGAAATTTTGGAACAAGAATTTACTCGATCTGAGCTCTTCAGCTAAAATATTCTCAATTTAACTGTCACGTCCGGTCACCGGAAGTCGGTATCAACTTTGTTATTTTAAATGAAATAATATAATTTTTATTTTATTTTTGGTTTCTACGTATCAAAATACATCCTTTTTGATAATGTTTCCCTATACCTAAATATCACCATTTTGGATTTTTTTTTGTTTTACTTTTTTTTGGCGATTTTCGCGGTTACGTTTAGATTGAATATCTCGGTTATTATTGAAACTAGAAGTTTCATGATTGGTGGTCCAAAACTAGAATCATAACCAAATAAGACGATTAGTAACACGATTAGTAACACGAATTAGTAATTTAGATGTTTAGTAATTTAATTTGAGAAGATATGGAAATAAGTTACTAGGAAAAGTTGTTAAAAAGTAAAAGGTGGTCTCTAATACCAATTTTCGAAAAAATCTGCCTACTTTTATTTATTTGTAATCATTAAATTTATTTAATTTTTTTCCTATTCAACACCTTTTCCGTGGACATACTGTATAGTCATGAACTTATGCAATTAACTTAGTATATGTGGGTCGTAGATAATAAATATTTTCTATTCCTAAGCAGATTCAACTACATATAATAATAATAATAATAATACTTTATTAAAAGTAGGAAAAACCTAATACAATAATACAATACAATTCACTATACATCAACACCATATCAAACTTAACTATTTTATTATTATTATAATAAAACTATGGAGAAAACTCGATCGACAAAAAATAAACGATCGACGAAAAAATAGTCAAAAATGTTTATGTTGCTTAGCTCCCTAGTTTATGTTCCCACATTTAATACAATAAAAAAAAATCAATGACCTGGTCGTTTATATATTGTGCTTTTGTAAAATTCGATATCTAGGTACCCTTAGTGATGTTACAGTGAACCTAATAAAACAATTATAGTATATTTTTAAACCGATAAGAAAATGTTAGATTTTCTGTTGGTGGTGAAAAGTGGTTATTTTTTACTTTGGACGTGTGGTGATATCTATTTTATTAATACGCATGGCAACACTGGTTCGCGGTAGAGTAGAAATAGTTACGGGTTAATTAACAATTCCATTTATTTTTAAACGGTTTGTTCTATAAAAACTAGATATGAAATCTTGTTTAAAGAACATTTTACAATTTAAATGTTTCATTCTAACATTCCCTATCTGTACTCTACTCTACCAATTATTATTTTGAGTGTAAACGGTTACTCTACCGAACACGGTAGAGTAGAGTGACTTGGATAAATAGTAGGCAAGTGTACTCTACTACTTACTATCTTAATGTAAACGTGCCTTTACCGCTTGACTAGTGGTGAGTGTGTTTGCTAAACAAACAGCTCATTTCCTGACAATTTACTGAATACTTTCAATCTCCACACTCCTCGAGTAAGCTAAGTATTTAATAGCTTAGATAGTGCATTAAGCAAATTATAATCAATAAACAGTTTAATTTATTAGCATAAATTCAAATTATGTATTCCATTGTGATTGGTAGAGGCGTGGGTGGAGAAGAGAAATATAAGTCCTAACTATGCCCTTTGGACCTTAGTACAAATATAGGTGCAATGTAAATTCTATTATAATGATTACTACTTTTACCTATACAGGGTGTTCCTAAATATCATGTAAATACGAAAAGGGGTAATTCTTTGGCTTAACCCATATTCCAAATTAGAGCTAAATATCTCAAACACTACAACAGCTATAAAGGACAAAAATAAAAAAAATCTTAAAATTTCAACACCCTGTAGATCGGCAACGAAGCGTTTGCGGACCTATGTTTATATGCATTTCTGGTCACTAAATAAGCCAAAGAATTACCCCTTTTCGTATTTACATGATATTTAGGAACACCCTGTATACTATACTATATCTTTGCACGCAAAAACATAAAATATTTTTAGTTAATATGCAGAATTTTCATAGAAAGATGTTAGAAAAATCTATTTTACCTTTAACGTGTTTCAAATCAACACCCATATTAATTTAAAATTTCTCCGTAATGCCATCTAGCGCCATTATCAGAGAAAAGCATATTCTACGCGCCACCTAGTCATTCTATCCTAATTATCGCTATCTCAGCACATCTTAGTCAATTCCTCGGGTACAAGGCATATGGTCGCACCGCGTATATGTATATGCGGGCGCAGTTTCTTACAAGCCGTGTGTTTCAAGGACAAGTAGCGCCTGGGCGAAGGGCCATTTTAAATTAAAAATTACCTTCATGAACCAGAGAAATTTGCAAAAATTAAATCTGAACGAGTTCCTTTCAAATAATATGACTCCCTGCTGGTTTAAGGTACAAACAGGGAAATAATCTTTATTGTGATATAAAAAAGTATCAAACTCATAGTTATGTAAGGTTTTTATTCAAATGGAGGTAATAAATATTCCAGTTTACAGTGGCGTAAAACTAGCAGGTGTGCAATGTGTGCAGGCACACGGGCCCACAGCCCAGGGGGGGGGGGGGGGGGGAATTTTGTTTTGGAAGCGTTTAAGCTCACTAAAGCCTACAGACGACTAAACTTTCATCCGATGGGTACCTAGTCCACTGAAGTTAGTCAAATGATGCCATTCACACGGAAAATTTCAAACTCATTACAACATATTTTATTACAAATGTACAAAGTCCCATCGATATCCCATCGACTGCGTCGCGAGTTATTCATGCTCAAATATAACCGACTTTGGTTATTTAACAATATCGTACTTTCTATTGATTGGACGACAATAGACGTGATTTTGAAATTTCTAAATCATATTTTCTCTAAAAAAATGTCTGTACATCGTATAAGGTGGCGTTTAATCGGAAATGCACTTATAATATTCAATAGGTTATTACATATGCATGTTCAAGTTTATGCATTAAAAATATACATTAGAGTGAACTTTGTACCTGCTTTGCTAATATCTGAGCTTTGCTAATAATAAAAAATCTGATGTGGCCAGGCACATGACTTTATCATACTATATATAAAATTAATAGTTTAGCTGCATGAGATTCTATTTGATCGAGATCGGCTGTCTGCATTAAAATAAAACTAGTAGAACTAGACAGATATCTCGATTAAAGCTGCGTTCGGATATTGTACTCCGTTGACACCGGGTACACCGTCCAAATGACACTTACGTGTTATTGGGTGTAAAAAGTGTAACGGTGTTCAATATCCGAACGCAGCCTATATTGACAGTAGTATTTTTAAAGCATTAGCGTTTGACACTAGGTACTGTCATTAGAATCAAAAAATCTGACATATCCTGGCTACTAGTTTTAAAGCAGTACGACCGATCTCGATGAAATAGAATTTGCTCATGCAGCTAAACTATAAATTCTACCAAAAAATGTCATATACATAAATTATAGAAAATTTCCTCTCCTTTAACTTATTATTTAACTATTTTGACGACATTACACAAATAGCGGGTCATTTACAAAATCTTCGAAAAATGTTAAGAGTAAACCACCAGTTCCTTTGGACCCTTTTCAACAGAAAGCTTTTCAGCTCTAAGTTTGGTTATGAAACTTCTAAATATGAAGTTTTGTCCCGATACCTTTAGTAGTTTCTCCGGAATCGTCGCCACAAAAACGGGTACACACACACACACACACACACACATACACACACACACATACACACACACAGACACTTTTTTGTACCTTGGTCAAAAATGTTCAGGAGACCCAAAAAGACATATTTCCGCTAAAATCTCAAAGAATTTTTTTGGCATGATTACAATACTTTACATACTGCGTATGATAAAGTAAAAAATCTGATGTGGCCAGGCACATGACTTTATCATACTATATAGAAAATTAATAGTTTAGCTGCATGAGATTCTATTTGATCGAGATCGGCTATGTCTGCATTAAAATAAAACTAGTAGAACTAGACAGACATCTCGATTAAAGCTGCGTTCGGATATTGTACTCCGTTGACACCGGGTACACCGTCCAAATGACACTTACGTGTCATTGGGTGTAAAAAGTGTAACGGTGTTCAATATCCGAACGCAGCCTATATTGACAGTAGTATTTACAAAACATTAGCATTTGACACTAGCTACTGTCATTAGAATCAAAAAATCTGACATATCCTGGCTACTAGTTTTAAAGCAGTACGACCGATCTCGATGAAATAGAATTTGCTCATGCAGCTAAACTATAAATTCTACCAAAAAATGTCATATACATAAATTATAGAAAATTTCCTCTCCTTTAATTTATTATTTAACTATTTTGACGACATTACACAATTAGAGGCTCATTTGCAAAATCTTCGAAAAATGCTATCAGTAAACCACCAGTTCCTTTGGACCCTTTTCAACAGAAAGCTTTTCAGCTCTAAGTTTGGTTATGAAACTTCTAAATATGAAGTTTTGTCCCGATACCTTTAGTAGTTTCTCCGGAATCGTCGCCACAAAAACGGGTACACACACACACACACACACACACAGACATCTTTTTGTACCTTGGTCAAAAATGTTCAGGGGACCCAAAAAGACATATTTCCGCTAAAATCTCAAAAATTTTTTTTGGCATGATTACAATACTTTACATACTGCGTATGATAAAGTAAAAAATACTGACAATATTAAGAGATATTACGAAATTTCTAGATCTTTTAATTATTGACATAAAAACGTTGTTTAAGTACGAGTTGACGTTTTCAAGTTATGCGTCTGAATATACCTCAAGAGCACATAAGGATGAGTGATCCATTCCGCGTCCAGAGTATTTGAACACATGATTGAGCATATTTTATAATAAGAAAACAATAAAATGCAGTAAAAACTTACCATTTCCGAAATATGTCCATCAGAACTATCAGAAGGTTAAGAAGTTTCCACCTCGCCTTTTTGCGGAAATGCAACAAAACTTCTTTTGTGTGAATTCAAATGTACGCAGATAAAGGATGCTATATTATTTTGACAAAAATCCGATTAAAGACAGTGCAGCTATTTATATAAAATACACTTTTCTTCTAAAGAACACATGTCGAAAACCGCCAACCTTTGACTACGTTTTATTTGTTCTTTTAAAATTAAATATGTTGCTACTTAAAATAAACCAGCACATTTTGGAGACGTGAATTGTTATTCCTTTTATAATATGTATAATGTGATTGATTCCACTTGTTTTGGACTTTTTCATTCGTATATCATGAAAACGGTTACTCGAATGTAGAAGATGAATAAATCATTTAAGTATTGTATAGAATTAGAACATCTATCACTTTCAATCTAACCTTAATTGTCGTCAGACCAGTAGCAACCAAGATACTGTCACACACGACTTTACCCATTTCTCGAAATCGCTTCTTGACAATGTCTCCCTTGATATGGTTTGGCGCGAGTGTAAGTTACGGTAATATTGCTAGATCTTTTAATCACCTACATCCTACAATAAATGTCATATGCATTTTTCCGCACAAGCAACCATTCTTACCTAATTCGGCTGAAAAGTATCATCCCTATAAAAGAGTAGTAGGCACACATTGTTTACAGGGTGTCACCTTCCGCATCTTGAAAATGGAATTCCAATGGAATTTAATAGAGCATCATACTTTATGCTGATCTACTACTGATCTATCATATTTTATGCTGATATACCTACTGCCGATCGGACTATCCATGGTAGGCAGGGCCGTCCTAAGATATTCGACGCTCGTGGGCTACTAAAATTAATTCGCCCCTCTTCATAAGAAAATACACGAGATAGCTAACGGATGCGGGGTGACCGACAAAGTTATTCAAAAGTGTCGGAACTAGAAAAAGCCAATTCATTATCATTATACATACTAAACAAAAAAATAATATTTATAAAAAATTCGAAAAAAAAGACGAAATGAAAAACTAACGTTTATAGTAAACAAAAACAAAAGTAACTTACGTAAATATATTTGTTGTCCGTGTTTTTTCTTCTACAAATTGATATCACACGTATTTAAGTTATTAAATAGGTCAATCTATATAAATAAACTACTCAAATAATTTAATTTGCTCTGCCCTAAAGAATTTGTAGTAGCATTACTAAAAATGCACAGTGCGTAGTGCTGTGGCCACGTTAGGAAATGTAGACGCAATTTTTGAGTCAATTATTTATTATCCTTGAAAAATTACCAAAAGCTTTATGTTGTAACATTTGATTAGATTTGCCATCAAATATAAAATAATCTTAGAAAAACATAAATCAGCAGTTTCTGTACTGCGGGAATTCCTACAAATTCCCTTTATAAGGAATAAATTGACTTTTAAACCATTCTTCCATATAATAAATTGTCAACCTAGTTTGTACGAAAATAGTTCAAATACTCAAATTTTGCCAACATAGCTTTTGTGTTCCATAATTCGATAAGCAAATTTCACATCGATTAAAGGATGCAATAAGTATCATAATAATTTATAGTATATATAGTACGTCTTTACATCCCTAATAAGTAAAGCAGCTGGTCTCCGTCTGGTTCTATACAAATCTGAACCGCTTTTTCTCTACTGTAAATGTTATTGTTTTGGATTTAAGCCATTTAAATATTAGGACGACACTGTTCAACATTTTAGTGGAAGTTGCTCTTTCATATTTATGGTATGTAGTCATTGAGCGCGTAAAGTATGAAAATATGAGAAAATCTAAATGAGGGTTAGTTATTGTACAAAATTCTTGCACACGTTGATTTTTAACTCTAGGGAACATGGATATTCTGAATAGAATATGAAAATGCGTTTTGGGTAAAATTAGTTGCACTGATGTGTACGAACACGGAGTCTCCCGTAAGATTGTTGAAACAAGTGAGATAAAAATGTCAAAAACCTGAACCCAATGTTCTAGAAACCTCAAAAGGGTCTCATAGTAAACCTTAAACTTTGTACGTTTACCTGAAATCCTGAAAGTTTGTTCACAGTATATTTCAATCATTTACAATGATTCTAAGTAGTGTGCTGATGGTTCCATTCCTATTGCAAACATATCTACCTAAAACTGCTATTCGCTTTTCATTCACAAACAAAATCCTTAATTTTGAAACTTTTTCTCGTACATTTTCTGATGTAAGGTCATATAATTTGTATGCTACCATGAAGACAATTAACAGATCTATCATAATCAACAAGAAAAATATGGAGTTTGCCATTTGTCGATGACGTCATAAGTACAAAACGGGAAATTGAATTTGTTACAAATATGTGTATAATTTACAATCGACGTGTTCAAAAATTTTTTTAGTTAACAAACAGTTTCCGAGATTTGGTCATGATTCCTACTTTGCGCGCTCACTGAATATTTCTAAAAAAGTAACAAAAAAATCAATAAGTAAGAACAGTTCATAATTGAGTAATAACTTTAATTAACTGTAATTAACATTTCAAAAAAAAATAGCACCTCATAACAAGCCCATATAAAATAAAAGCACAGTAAATTTGGAACACCAAAGTAAAAGGTGCAGTTATCATTATTAACAACGAACAACAACGAAACCATGATCAAGGAGATCAGATTCTCATATATTTTTTCATGATCTCATACATGTTTACTAGATGTCTCATATATTTTGATAAGTAAAATATGGCAAACCTAAGCTGGCACATCATAGAAAACTTGTGCTAACCGAACCAAACCCGAATGTTTTTCATTGATACTCCATATATAAGTAAATTGGGAAATTCTAAGAGCAGACAATACAATTTTCTAATTCATTTGGAAGAGGTTATTGGTTGATTTTGTCATGAAAAGATTTATAATAAAATCAACTAATATCAAAATAACTAATAATAACATAAAATATAACACCAATAAAAATTGCCGCCCCCAAAAGGTTGGCGCCCTAGGGCTATAGCCCATTTAGCCCTGTGGTTAGGGTGGCCCTGATGGTAGGCCATAGCTTTGTCGAGAAACGTTGTTTTTGAATTGAAAGGAATTTAAAACTGTATTGAACAAATCAACGATATCTTTAATGTTGCTATTATCCAAATTATGAGATTGTATAAATTTGGGTTGTGATGTAGTCTTGTAAAACCATTCTTCCTTCTTCGTGGGGACGTTTTATTTGCAGGTGCAATCGGCCAGTCGGCATCGGTATAGATGCCAACTTTGCGCTTTTACAATAGCCGCCGCATTTATAGTTGTAAGTTAAAAGTTTTAAGATTCGCCGCCCCGCGCTGCTTAATACATAGTCGGATTTTTTTTTAGTCTCGAGAATACTTGCGATTGCGCCCTCTTCCTTTGCGTGCCCCAATAGGACGCCGGCCATTCCATGACCTGAATTCCAAGTTCATGTAAAAAGCTTCTGGCGATGCCGGCGGTATTTGGCTTTGCATTGTCCTGCATTAGGATGAAATTTTGACCGACGTCATATGCAGCAGGCACCACATGATCCTCCTAAATGTTTTCGATGTAATTCATGGCATTTAGTCTACCAGGAACCACAACAAGAGCGGTTCTGTTGTCTATACTGATTCCAGCCCAAACCATCACAGATCCACAACCAAATCTATCCACTTCCTGTATAGTAGCGGCTACGTAGCGTTCACCAGGACGTCTATATACACGTACTCGACCGTCGCAACGAGTTAAAAGAAATCTGGAATCGTCTGTAAACAGTACAGGCGTTAAGTGATGAAGTTGCGAATCTCTGTGGTCCAGAGCAAACATCATTCGCGCTGCTTTGTGATGCTGCGTAAGGCGTGGTGCGCAAACAAGTTTTCTTGGTTTCAAATTCGCTTCTTTTAATCTGTTTCTAACAGTTTGACCAGTAATTTCTATTCCATGTGCACGTCTTAGGTCGTGGAAAGTCTCGTGCTGTGGCAGTACCCTGTCGTAGAGAGGAAAGGACAAGAAATCGGTCTTGATTTTGAGTAGTTTTTGGATTTCGACCTTGTCCAGCTCTTCGAACATATTGGCCAGTCTCCCGAAACCGATGCCATAAACGCTGAATAACAGAAGGGGAAACTCAAAAGTCCCTGCTACCATGTCGAATAGAGTGGCCATGCTGAATAATGGCCACAGCACGAGCAACTTGCACTTCATTAAGATGCCTCATTTGACTTCTCATGACGTTTCTAATCAACGAAAATTGACAACTGAATTCATTTGTCATCTTTAGTAGGCTTTCATACGTGAATTCAAAGCATACTTGACCCTTTTTCCATTTTGGTTTGCGTTATTAATATGTACATATTTAAGTGAAACTTAGAAGAAACTAAGAGTTGTAACATTGTTTTTGTAATTATCTTTAGTTAAATATATGCCGTGAAAGCGTACCAAATTTGATTTGCCTAAAATTATTTAAAAAGATACAGGTTTCGAAAAAAGTGTTCCCCTAATTTTTTGAGCAGTGGACAATAAATTTTGATTTTTTTTCTATTTTTTGGTCAAGTGATGATTCATTCTCTTCGGTTATTTCTTTTTTGTTTATGCAAATACTCTAGTTTAAATGGTTTCATATGTGATACCAAGAAGGCTAACAGATAAGAATTGATTCAATGTTATGGAGTTACAATTAGCAATTAATAACAGAAAGAAAAAAGTTATATCACCTTTACAAGAAACAGGTGGCTTGTCTTAAGGCATGTACAATATAAACGGATATTATTTAATTAAAAAGACCATAATGGTTGCTGTTATGCAAATTATATTATTAGTGCACACCTAACCTTTAGGCTAATACGTTGGCATTTTTAAATCAATCACCAAAAACTAATCTTCCATACATCATTAAATTTTTTTTGCAGTAGTTATTTTATTTTAACTGTACAACGGGTTCCCCGTCTCCTTTAAATATTTAACATTTAACAGTTGAAGTTTATGTATGGAATACATAATGAAACGATAATTGTATTTGAACTTTAACATATATGTACTTCCTTTATGTACAAGAAGATTATTGGATGATTCTACCTAATGCGGATAATTTTATATACTGACACCATCATCATAATCAGGGCCGGCAGGAGACGTGTGCGAAGTGTGCGGGCACACAGGCGCCGTAATAAAAAGGCGCTAAAGGCTAGATTTTTCAATGCCAGTTTAAACCATAAACTGGAGTTCAAATATACAGAATCGGCATTAAAAACCACAGTCAAAGAGATCTTAAAAATAAGTGAGAAATGTATTTTTATATTAAAAATCAATGATGACTTTTAAACAATAATGATTTTCCCAAATTCAGACTTGTACTGACTTTGCCTGTTTTAGTTGCTAAGCCTAGGCGCCCAGTAAGGATTTTTTTTTATCACCGCGGATATAAATTTGAAGCACGCATATGCGCACGCGAGCAATATGCGGGAGCAAAACATTTCCAAATTTAAAAATGACGTAAATATGTTACGGTTAAAGTGATAAATGTGGTTCGTATTAATAATTACCGGCTATTATTAATAATAACCGCATCATTTGGTCAATGTGATTAGAAACACTTAAATAATCACATGGACCGGCTATTATTAATAATTTCCTAACGGGTACGGTAAAAGTGATAAAAACGTTACTTTTTACAAAAGATCTTTTGTATACAGTCTTCAAAGAAGTTAGCTAAGTTAGTTTGATTACTATGTAAGCTATTATATTTATTTACTCGACGCAAATCATCAGTACGGCTAGCCCAATGACCAAAATTACGAATAATACAAAACATTGATAATACACAATGTTTTCTTTTGTCTCCCTTGTACTTTAGAAAAAGTTAACCATTTTATTATCAGTAACACCCATTTTATATTTAATGCATGTAGGTAGTTTTTTGTAAATGTACAATTACAATTTATTAAGTAAATTCTCAAATCCCAATTATCTTGAAATTTTGCGCATTTAATATTAATTTTTTCAATATTGTATTTTCATGCAAATACATGCAAGAATAGGCGAGACTAGTTTACATAGATGTTTTTACATAAATTGTACAGCACAAATGATGCAAACATTTTTGTATGGTTCTGTTCCTAACACGGTATTTTTACTTTTGGTGTTTGACAATAAAGTAACTTTTTTATAAATAAAAGATTAAACATTGTAACAACTTGCCCCAATCTTCCATACATTAGGTTGTCCATTACCTAAACCTACCGTAAGCATATCTAATATCTGACGGATATAATCTGTTTTATAAGGCGGTTATTATAAAAGTGTTTATCACCAACAAAAAAAAAAGTCTTTTAAATACATTATTTAGTTAGATATATGAAAAAATAACAAAAACACGATAATTCTCAAGTCCAGGAATCAGTTTAAAAATAAAATATATTCTTAATAAATAAAATTAAGAAGAGGTAACTCAAATAAAATATGTATCACATTTGTGCACTTACAAATCAAAAATAAACAATATTCATAGTAAATAATAAAATAAAAATAAAGTACACATTCGTGAACGAAACAAAAGAGGATGACGTCCTATTGTTACAAACTTTATCTTGCTTTATTTTTACAATATAAATGGTGTAATTGTTGTACTACCACAAAAAATAAAGGTCTAGAAGGACTCTTGTATTCAAAATTAAATATAAAACATTTTTTAAAGTTTTGTATTATAAAGATAATAAATAATAAGTTATAAATAAATACGTAGGCTTTCACGGCCAGAATCATTTAGAAAATAAACTGCTTCCGGGTTATGCCGTGTGTCAAGATTTGTTAATGCTGACGTTTAGCGAACCATGTTGCTCGCTTCTTCAAAGCTAATTGAATACTGAAGACCTACCAAGAAAGGCTCCCTTATATACCTGAATTTACACATCACTGCGCACATCTGGAGCTACCGCTCCATGTTTGTTTTCCACCTGACCTCGTTAGGATCGATTTCCAGACGCTACTAATGTCAGTACCGTCCTCGCGATTGATGTTGTCAGGATGTTTGTAAATTTAGATGGCTTCTCTAATAAGCCTTCGATGATAATTACCCACCCTTGCCAACATCTTCGCGTCATCGAAATCCATTGTGTGTCCCGACTCGTGGCAGTGTTGAGCAACAGCGGACTGTTGAATCTTGTCTAGCCGGGTGTCCATACTGTGCTCCTTGATTCGACATTCGATGCTTCGTCCTGTCTGTCCTACATAGCATGTTCCGCACTCACATGTTATCTTGTATACCCCTTCGTCCTTCAGGAGTGGTGTGATATCCTTTGGGTTAGGCAAATGATCCTTTACCTTAGCTGGTGCTCTGTACCTTACCGTGATACCCGATTTCTTCAGTACTCTACCGATTCTCTCTGATACCCCACTTACGTATGGTAAGCAAGCGAACCCCTTTGACTCTTGCGGTTCCATTCCCTTTCTGGCCGTGAAAGCCTACGTATTTACTTGATCTCACTCTACGGGGAGGATGTTTACAAACTTACCAAGGATTTTGACACTTTACGCACAAAACGAAGCAAGATGTTAACCAATCTTGCTTTTTTGAGAAGGTGTAGGGACAAAGGTTTAGTACCAACATTCCTGCGTACCAAGCACCATATCAACACCGCTGCCGCCAAGAAGATTTTGAGGAGAACGGAGAATGCCTTATTACGTGAAAGGGTACATTTCACGTACAGATCTTTACAGGACACTACAGATAAATTGCTAAAACTTCATCTCAAATTAGCAAATAGATTGTCAGCCGAAGATTGGGGTAAGCTTGATTCCACCACATGGAGAAAGGCGGAATTCCAGTTTGAGAAAGCAACCGAATCTCACAAGAAGAAGTTTGTTAGGTTAGAGGCAAAGAAGATTGTGACCAAAACTACTACTGTGGACAAAGTAGTTATAAATATGTCTAATCACCAACTCTCCACCGGTGAATTGTCGGTCCTAGGCAAAGGATTGAACTTTGCAATCGCACCGATAAGAATACCTAAGGAGGAAATTATTACGGAAGTAGAAGCCGCATTGTACAAAATTCCAGGTGTACAAGCAGAGGACATTCGTCAAGAGGTTTCCAGGATAATTAGGAAAGCTACCCCGCCAAAGAGCAATATTACCAAAGAAGAGAAGTACTCTCTGAAAACCATCAATGACAACAAGGATATCACAGTACTACCAGCGGACAAAGGGAATACAACGGTGATATTGAACATGGAGGACTACAACAGGAAGATGAACGATCTATTGGACCCGAATACGTACCGTAAACATTTTTGCCTTTTTGTTCAAGCCCCTAGGGCACCTAGGATCTACGGTTTGCCAAAGATCCACAAGGATAACGTACCTTTAAGACCAATCGTTAGCGCAATAGGCTCCCCAACCTATTTGTTGGCAAAATACTTGGCGAAAACCATCCAACCGTTTATAGGACAAACTACATCTTTTGTCAAGAACTCTGAACATTTTATTCAGATTTTGAAGGAAGTTGTCATTGACCCTCAGGATATACTTGTAAGTTTCGACGTAACATCACTCTTTACGTGTGTTCCGGTTAAGGAGGCAGTCGAAGGCCTTCGGACAACACTTGTCCCCCTAGGTCTACCAACCGATGTACCGGATCTTGTAGAGTATTGTCTCTCCACCACATACTTCAAGTGGGCGGGAGCGATGTATGAGCAGGCAGAGGGTGCAGCCATGGGATCACCTTTGTTACCGGTAATCGCCAATTTCTTAATGGAATTGTTTGAAGAAAAAGCCATTAGGTCAAGTCCTTTCAAACCCAAGCACTGGGTCAGATATGTCGACGATACCTTTGTGGTTTGGCCACACGGTAGAGATAGACTTACTGAGTTCCTTAACCACCTGAACAATGTTAGTCCTTCCATCAAATTCACGATGGAAATAGGAGGATAATCAGCTGCCTTTCTTGGATGTGCTGGTATACAGAACGTCAACGGGTAGACTTGGACATACAGTCTACCGTAAGAAGACACACACCACCAGACCCCCACAGGAGAGAAGGGGTATACCTGAAGGTATTCCTGAAGAACGAAGGGGTATACAAGATAACATGTGAGTGCGGAACATGCTATGTAGGACATACAGGACGAAGCATCGAATGTCGAATCAAGGAGCACAGTAGGGACACCCGGCTACGCAAGATTCAACAGTCCGCTGTTGCTCAACACTGCCACGACACACAATGGACTTCGATGACGCGAAGATGTTGGCAAGGGTGGTTAATTATCATCGAAGGCTTATTAGAGAAGCCATCGAAATTTACAAACATCCTGACAACATCAATCGCTAGGACGGTACTGACAATAGTAGGGTCTGGAAATCGATCCTAACGAGGTCAGGTGGAAAACAAACATGGAGCGGTAGCTCCAGATGTGCGCAGTGAGGTGTAAATTCAGGTATATAAGGGAGCATTTTTTGGTAGGTCTTCAGTATTCAATTAGCTTTGAAGAAGCGAGCAACATGGTTCGCGAAACGTCAGCATTAACAAATCTTGACACACGGCATAACCCGGAAGCAGTTTATTTTCTAAGTTATAAATAAAAATAATTTCTCTTGCCATGAATTGCAAAATACAGAAGCACTATGTACGTATGCACTGGCAGAATAATACAAACCGAGTTTCTAATTTATTACTTACTTAGCTTTTAAGAATTGCGCAAATAAGCATGACCCAAAGAGCTAGGCCCTCCGCACATGAAGCGATTGCTATGCGATGCTAACGCAATGCGATTGATTTCCCCACCCGCTTCTACGGTAAGTAGGGATCCGCAAACGACGCAATTTGACTGCGATCTGAACTCGACGCGAGCGACTGACGATCGATACGATTGACAGTGCAGGTCGCCGGTGCAATCAGTCGTACCGATCGTGCACAATTCTACACAGAATGGAAGCGTTTAATATCAAATTTGTTGGGGAGATGAAAAAGCACTCAGAATTGTACGACTGCACAATAGGGTGTATCGAAAAACATTTTTTTTTAATTCAAAATTTGTTGATAAAGTTGATAAAAAGTTGTCCCTATGGCCCCACATATACCACAAAGAAATTGGCCCAATTGAAAAATATTTAGGTCTCCCGCAGGAAGCCGAAAGTTTATAATTTTCTTAAAAAATTCTAATTTTTTCATAGTTTTTTTTAATGAAAATTGAAGTGATTTGTCTCCTTCAAAGCCCACATGGACGTACATAATAAAATATTTAGTAACAAATAAACTTTTATCAACATTTAGCACATTTTTTAAATTATACGAAAATTGTCATTTTTATCAAAGTTCTATAATCTATCGAATCTAAATAAACTGCAGGCGATCTAAATGTTGCATTTGAGTAATATATTTTTGTATACGTTAATTTCACACCTTATTGTCAAACTTTTTCTATTTGAAAAAGAATAATTACTTAACAATTCGATAAAAAAATCAAATTTTTAAAGAAAATTATAAAGTTTAGGCCTCCTGCGGGAGACCTAAATATTTTTCAATTTGGCCAATTTTTTTTGTGATATATGTAGGTCCATAGGAACAACTTTTCATCAACTTGAAATTTTGAATTTCCAAAAACAACGATCAAAGAATATGCTAGGAAGGACTGTGCAGAAAAAGCATGGAACTACTACACCTGATTGCATCATGTGTAGTAGCTAGAATAAACATATAAATAAGCCACTAATCTTGTCAAAGATATTAATAACAATAATGGGAGTTAAAATCAAAGTAGTAGAACTCCAATTATCCGGACCTCGATTATCCGGATATCTGATTATCCGGATTAGAGAAATTTAAAAATTCTTTTAACTAAAACATTTTCTTTGTTTAATAGATTTTAGGTTAGAATACCAAAAAATATTAACAACAAAAAGTTCTTTGTACAGTATAAAAGCGACTATAGCTGATTTGTAACGATGGATTCCTGAAACCCCGCGATGTATCCCTGCGCAGTTATAAAGTTATAAGTATAACACATTCACCCTTACTTGTATATACCGGGTGATCGTTTTAACTTGAGACTCCTAAATATCTCTACGTTGTACCATGAGTAGACATGACATTCGTCGCTTTGACTGCCAGACGGCGACCGCATTATGGAGCGCATCCCATGCAGTAGCAGCGGTTGTAACTACCGCAGACGCCACAATTTCCATCGTCAATAACTTTTGATAGATGCATCGTACGAACAAAATGTTCAGACAAAAGATTCTTCTTATTTACCGTAAAATCATAATTTGATAAAAAATTTTGGTATTCCCATTTAAAAGAATGAAGTTAACCTAATTTTCATCGATTGCAGCGCCATCTGCAATGAAACTGATATCGCCATCTCATTTCTCCTTTTGCGTCCTACAAGTTTATTTAAGACACTTTTGTCGTACCATGCATATTTCTCGAGATATTTATGAGTCTCAAGTTAAAACGACCACCCGGTATAAGCACACACATTAGCTTTGTTCGTTGAGCGCGTTCGGAACGTGTTCGGGACGTAATCTATATTGGACCAGATGTGTTGTGTGATAATGGTAGGGAAATCATAGCGCGACATCGGATTGGTCCAATATAAAAGAGTACCTGAACTAGTTCGGGATTCGCTCAGCGAACAAAGCTATTATCAGATTTCTATACTCTACTTAAGCTTTTGTTGTGATCTGTAGTGCCGATTTGAAATTCCTTACTCATTAAATTGTAGAGTGATGGCACCAAAAAGAAAACGTCATCTTGTTTTAACCGCGAAGGAGAAAATGATAATCGTTGATGGTCTAGCAAAAGGTGAATGCGCGAAAAAGTTTGCCGATGAGTATGGTGTCGGAGTTTTGACGATTTTAAACATAAAAGAAAAGGCTGATTCGTTAAAAAATGAATTTCAAAATTGAAAATGAAGATGGAAATTCATGTAGAAAATCTATGAAATGGCCTGTAAATGAAAAGTTGGGCATGCGGTTTGCACTTGGTTTGTACACAATCGTTCTCGATGCTAGCCGTAGAGCGTAGTTTCAGAAAAGGCATTATTGTTTAATAAAAAAAATAGGAGGGGATTTGTAATTTCAGGCAAGATAAGGTTGGCTTAGAAAATTTAATGCAAGGCATGGTATTTGTGAATTCGAAATTCACGGCGAAAAAATGTCTTCCGGCAATCATTCCGCAGATACGTTAGTTATTAGATAAAGATTTTATCTACAATCTGGATGAAACTGGTTTGTACTGAAAAGCCCTGCCTAGAAGACCACTGGTTAAAAAAAAACACTTCACCTGGGTATAAGAGCAAATATTGTCTCACAATGAAAAATCCAGTTATCCGGATTTTTGATTATCCGGATCGGGTCTGGTCCCAATTAATCCGGATAATTGGAGTTCTACTCAGTTCTACTGTACTATAGTACTGTGTGACATTGTCAGGTATACCTGACAATGTCACACAAACATTTTTCCTAATTATAAGTATGCAGATATTGTGACATCACAAGATGCCACAATATCTGTAATATCTGGTATTTTTAAGCTTAGAAAATTATGAAAATCTATAAAAAAGAAGTTCTAAATAACTTTTTTGCAAAAATTTTGATGCTAGTTTTTCTAGCACAGCCTTGCTTTTTTAAACAGCAAAACTCAGAAGTTAAAAGTTTTTTTAGTTTTTTTATTAATAAGCATAAGATGCTTAACATATTGAAACTAATCTCAAAGATTAACCATCAAGTTAAATCTGAATTCTTAAAACTAGGTACTTGCCTCTAATAGGCTATCCACTGATGTCCTATATTTACTTTGTCCTAAACAAAAAGCACTAACACTTCACTAACTGTGCTCTGCTTTTTACACATTTCACTGATTCACTAGTTCGAAGGGCTTAGTTCTTTTTAGTCTTCTCACTAGATTCTGGTTGTACAGTAGCTGTAGGGCCTCTACGTTGACGTGATGGCTTAGACGAGATTCATGCTTAGTGGCCAATTTTTTTATCTCTTGGATGACTTGTGGGACACCAAGATCACGGTGTAGGTCACTATTCCGTATATATCAAGGAGCGTTAACCATATTCCTTAGTACTTTGTTTTGGAAGGTCTGGATTCCTTGTATAGGTATTGGAGATTTTCGCGAACCCCAAAGCTGGATGCCGTATAACCAAATCGGTTTTAGTGCTTGGTTGTAAGCTTGTAGTTTGTTCTGTACTGACAACTGAGTGTTTCTTCCCAAAAGCCAGTACAGTTCTCTATATTTGATGCCAAGCTCTACTTTTTTTTTCTTAACATGTTCTTTCCACCTTAGTTTTGTATCCAGAGTCATACCCAAATACTTTGCAGTGTTTGCATATGGAACTATGGCATCGTTAATCTTGACATGAGCTATGTCCTCGATTCTTTTGTTTGTAAAGTTAATGTGGACTGATTTCAGTTCGTTGAGCTTGGTCTTCCATTTTTTGGTCCATTTATATATTTTATTACTAGCTTGCTGAAGATTCCTAGTAGATTCTCCAATAGTTGATCCGACTGCCATTAGAGCCGTGTCATCTGCGAATGTGGCGACTGTTACATTTTCCAGCTGTGGTAGGTCACTTGTATAGGTATATATAGTAGATAGAGAATTGGTCCCCATACACTACCCTGGGGTACCCCAGCGTTTAGTTCTTTTAGTTCCGAGTATTCATCGATCTGTTTTATTCCGAATAGTCTATCAGATATATAGGATGTTAGCAGCTCGACGTATTATAAAGGTAGCATACTCCAGTTTGTGTACCAATCCTTCGTGCCAAACCTTATCGAAAGCTTGTGTCACATCAAGAAAGATTGTTGAGCAAACAAGCAACTCTGGCAACTTCCTTTGGAGTAACTAGCTGTATGGCTTCTTCTTCATAGGTTATATCTTCATTCGTGATTGGCTCTGATGTTCTGCAAAAATTTCAGTTTTCTGTTTATTGTCTCTTGCCCAGGTACCATCTCTTCGTCTTATAGGTGGGACATGGGCCACTGGCCTCTTGTATTTCCTCACTGCTTTCCACAGCGAGTAATCTGTTTCTTTATCGGGAGCCAATTTAGTTAAGAAGGATGCCAATGATGCCTCTTTTAGTTTTTGAATTTCGCGTTAAAGTTGTTGGGATTCATTATTAAGTATGGTTTTGTCAGCTGGATCTCGTCATTGCAGCCATCTTCTTCTAGCTGGTCTTTTTTTGTTTGGCCATTTCTCTAATTTCCATAGGATAATTATTTCCAATAGTTCTGTGGGTGATTTCTTTAGTGTTGTTCCAAGCGGCTTTCTGGATGGTGTTGATGAATTTCCTGGCTTCTACGTCGAGCTGATCTCTGGTTTTAAGCTGGATATTTAGCTGTATAGTGTTTTCAAGCTCTGTTTTAAAGCTTACCCAATCTGTAGTTTTATTGGTCAAGGTTGGGGTACATTCCTTTTTGATTATGCTTTTGCTTAGAGTCATTAGTATTGTAACGTAGCTCGTTATGGGAATGGTCCAGGCCAGGGTGGATGTAAATTAAACTCACACTGGTTTTACATGCGTGTATAATTGTTGAAGAGATACTCCGAGAAAACAGCTGAGAAGGCAGGCAACTGCCTTCTCGTATGGGTGTCGGATGTCACACTAGTGAATACAGACAAAATACAATCTCCCAATACTCCGCTATGTGGCTACTTATATCAATTGTCCAAATACGTCATTACCATTAATTAGGTTATCAAACGTCGAGGTTGTTAACTTGAGTTTTGTGCAAACTCGGCGTCTGAAACCCATACTTTGAAACTGCAAGCATTGAGTAATTCAGGTCGTCAACATTATTATTTTATAAAACCTATTCGAACAGAATAACTTTATTTTAATTTACTTCGTACCAACCCTCCTCGCCAATAATTGCTCGTCCCAGAGCAATGCCATAATTTGAACAAAATCTACAGCCACAAAGCGGGGCCTCAAAACGCCAACCAAAATATATTTTTATTGTACAGGCAAAATAATTAAAAAAACAAGAAAAACTACATAGAAAAAAATTTCAAAAACAGTTTTACATACAAAATACAAAAAAGAGAAAATCACCCTACAAAACACAAACAAATAAAATCAACACGCACAAAATTACAAATTCGTCGTGCTGGTATCGTATGCGGTTGCCACACTCTCATTCACCGGACTAATTATTGGATCCTCCCACCATCTGCCTTCTTCTAGGATTGCGATGATCATCTACCTAAGGGACATCTTTAAAGACGACTTCGACCGTGTACCCAGACTCTCCTATGCTTGTACAGCGGTGCGTCACGTGTCGGCAGCTTTTTGCAGACGACCATCCATCCGTATTTGAGATCCAATTTTTTCGCCATTGTATGTGACTTGTTCCATTCTTATACATCTGCCCTGGTTGTCGGATCCTCCCACCATCTTCCTTCTTCTAGGATAGCGATGGTCATCTACCTAAGGGACATCTTTAAAGACGACTTCGACCGTGTACACTAGGGTGGTCCAAATTTATACCTTGCAAAATCTTTTTTTTTGTTGGAGGGCAACGATCCCCCCCAATCGGCTCCTTTTCAGAAAAAAAAAATTCCCCCAAAATTTGAAAAAAATCGGTTAACGTTAACACGTGCCACCGAGCACCTCAAATTTCCCATTTAAAATACATTGGAAAAATGCATCTTTTTTTCCATTTTTTTTCACGTTTCGGATTTAGAAAAAAATTTGCGGGAGATTATCAGAAATTGTTCAGAACTTCCCAAAGATCAAATCCACAACCACTATTTTTTTTTTCACTGCTCCCACCCTCTCCTGCAGTACCCTAAAAGTGAGGCAAAATTTTCTCCAAATTTACTATTTTACAAAGTTACGTGATTTATTGTTTTTTTGACAGAAATTACTATTAATGAATTGTTGATATGTTTTTTGTTATTTATTAACTAATTTAAAAATTAAAAAAAATGTTTGAACAATTACTTAATTATTTACAAAAATATACGATGTTACGAACTCATTTTTCCATTTGTTGCAAACATTATTAAATTATTGTTTTTGTCATTTATTAACTAATTAGCAATTGTTTAAACAAAAATGTATGTTGTTACGCACATATTTTTTCAATTTTGCAGAAATTATTAGATTATTGGTATTTTTGTCATTTATTAACTAATTTGCAATTTTTTAAACAAATAAATACATTGTAATGGACATAATTTTCTATATGTTTTTGCATGAATTAGTATTAGATTATTGGCAGTTTTTGGACATTTATTAACTAATTTGTAATTGTTTAAACAAATATTATTTGTTTAAGCAAATATATATATTGTTACGGACATATTTTTTATATTTATTGCAGAAACTATTATTAAATTATTGGCTTTTTTTTGTCATTTATTAACCAATTTGCAATTCTTTAAACAATTACCAATTTTTTAAACAAAGATTTACCATGTTTTTTTTTTGCCTCTTGTAGAAATTATATTGTTACATTGTTGGCAAGCTTCTTGTAAGTTGTTACTTTGTTACTTTTTGAATTTGCAATTCTTTAAACAAGTACCAATTTTTTAAACAAAAATTTACATGTTTTTTGTTTTTCCTCTTGTAATAATTATATTGTTACATTGTTGGCAAGTTTTTTGTAATTTGTTACTTAATATGCAATTGTTTGAACAAATAAATTTGTTTAAACAATAATATTCAATGTTGGTACGTATTTCTTGACAAAAATTATTAATAAGTATTAATAAGTGTTAATAAGTAATGTTGTCGCAACACTATTATAGGTTATAATTGAAAATTATTAAAAAAATTTGTCAAGAAAAAAAAGATAAGAAATTTAATAATAATTTTCGTCAAAAAGTTATGTCAGTACCATTGTATATTTTTGTTTAAACAAATGGAATTTATTTAAACAATTGCAAACTAGTAAGCAAATGACCAAAAAATGCCAACAATCTAATTATAATTTCTGATAAAAAAAGAAAAATGTGTCCGTAACATTGTATATTTTTGTAAACAAATGGTATTTGTTTATACAATTGCAAATTAGTTAGCAAATGACCAAAAAATGCCGATAACCTAATAATAATTTCCTTTAAAAAAATAGAAAATATGTCCGCAACATTGTATATATATTTCTTTAAATAAATGGTATTTGTTTAAACAATTGCTAATTAGTTAATAAACGACAAAAAAATATGTCAATAATCGAATGATACTCACTTCTGCCAAAAACAATAATAAAACACGTAACATTGTAAAATTGAAAATTTGGAGAAACTTTTGTCTCATATTTAGGGTACTATGGGGAGGGTGGGGGGTGGTGAACAAAAAAATAGTGGTTGTGGATTTGTTCCTTGGAGTGTTCTGAACAATTTCTGATAATCTCCCGCAACTTTTTTTCTAAATCCGAAACGTGAAAAAAAAACGGAAAAAAAGATGCATTTTTGCAATGTATTTTAAATGGGAATTTTGAGGTGCTCGGTGGCACGTGTTAACGTTAACCGATTGTTCCCAAATTTGGGGGGAATTTTTTCTTCTGGAAAAGGAACAGATTGGGGGGGATCGTTGCCCTCAAGCGAAAAGTCCGTTTTTTGGACCACCCTAGTGTACACAGACTCTCCTATGCTTGTACAGCGGTGCGTCACGTGTCGGCAGCTTTTTGTAGATGACCATCCATCCGCTTTGTTTGTGGCATCTATTTTCATTCTTCTCTCTTCGAGAACCAGGGACAGAACACTGCTTCCATCGTAGTGAGAATGGGCAATCTGATATTTTTCACACGTCAGCGTCATCTTCTTATCAAACATTTAAACTATAATAACACTATAAATGTACAAATACTAACTTCTGCTTCTTTTTTCAAATCGCCGTCTGCGAAAGTCCGGGTCTACTTCCCCTTGGGGGCGGGGTGGAGAAATTTTACTGGAATCTGCAGCTGGACCCATCATAATCTTCTTCTTACTCAATTCTACGCTTGCTTCATTGTAATTATTCCTCTTCCTTCGTTTCTTCTCTTACTGCTCTTGTTGCTTGCCACCCTGACCTGAATGAGCCGTTGTTCTTCTCCCTTGGGATCATTTTGCGCCTCCCCCATGTTACGTAGCCCTTTATGGAATGGTTCATGTCAGGGTGCATGTAAATAAAACTTGCACTGGGGTTTTACATACTGTATAATGTGTACAAGACAGTTTAAGAAAACAGCAGAGAAGGCAGGCCACTGCCTTCTCGTATGGGTGTCGGATGTCACACTCGTGAATACAGACAAAATACAATCTCCGGATACTCCGCTATGTGGCTACTTATATCAATTGTCCAAAACGTCATTACCATTAATCAGGTTATCAAACGTCGAGGTTGTTAACTTGAGTTTTGTGCAAACTCGGCGTCTGAGACCCATACTTTGAAACTGCAAGCATTGAGCAATTCAGGTCGTCGACATGATTATTTTATGAAACCTATTCGAACATAATAATAACTTTATTTTAATTTACTTCGTAACAGTATTGCGGAGTGATCAGAGTCCAGATCAAAGTTCTCCTCAATATCAATGAAGTTCGGTGAATTTTTTTTTGTTATGAAAACGTCTAGAAGATCCGTGGTTTTGTCCTGGTCAGTAGACCAATAGGTTGGCTTACCTGTAGAATGGAATCGACATCCTCTTTCTTGGATTGCGTGGTTATCAGTCTGGAGCCCCAGTCTGGAAGTTTGGCGTTATAATCACCACCCAGTATAAACCTTTCTCCGAGATGTTCTAAGAATTTATTATAATCTGATTTTTTTGAGATTGAACCTTGGGGGGCAATATATCGCACCCACAGTAAAATTCTGTTTGGTACGATTTTATACCAATCACCGTAAGTTGTACTTCTGCGCTCTTGAGATGGCACTCCTCATAGTTATTTATGCTATTTTTTAATTATTACTGCACTTCCTCCTCTTGGTTGGTTATCCGGATGACAAGCTCCATACACCTGATATCCATTCAGCTTTTTAGATATGTCTGATTTGTTGAGTGTGTTTCAGAAACAAGACATATATCGATTTTATGTGTGTTTAGAAACACTTCGATTTCCAATTTTCTGTTTCGTATACCGTTGGCATTCCAAGTTGCGATTCGCAAATCGTTAGTCATCTTATGTGCGTATATTTTACTGTTCTAGCTTAGATAATCTCTCTTCGATTTTGTCCATCCCTTCTAGAATTTTTTGTAGCAATTGCATAGTAGTCACCTGAAGTTGATGGCTTGTCTTTTTTGAGGAATCTGTGGCTTGAGCATATGTTATGCTTGTATTTGTTTTTTTTATGTTGTAATTGGTTTTGATTTCGGGATGTTACTTGCACGCTGTTGTTGACCCACTTTTGGTTGAGTTGGTAAATTGGGTAGCCGTTTCTGGTCTCTGATTCGTTGTATTTCTCTTGCCACCATACAGCCTCTGTAGTTTGCAGGCTCACCCTGCACAGTTCCAGCATTTTGGTGGTACTTCTTTTGGTTTCTTGCATTCTGTCGAAAAATGGTTTCCCGCGCTTTTAACGCATCGGGGTTCTTTGTTGCAGAATCGGTGGGTGTGTCCAAAAGCCTGACATCTTTTGCATTGTGGTACCAGTTTAGGCTTTCTTACCGCATCTATTTCTACCTTCATTCCCAATATGGATTTAATATTATAGATTTGCTTAATATCTTCCTTGTTATTAAACGTAAGCATAAACATCGGCAGTGGAGTTTTATCGCTTTGTTTTAGTATATTTGTGGCGTCAATTACAGAATAGCCGTCTTCTGTTAGTTCTTTCACTATGTCTTCATTTTTGCAGGTTGGATGGATGTAGGCGCCTGACCATGACCTTAATTGGCCTCGTTTGTTTGTTTTCATAAGTGTACCAGTTGACTTTTTCTTCATTTAGAAATTCGGCAAGTTTCCTGTATTTGTCGATTTTCTCTACGTTGAGTTTTATATCTCCAGAATTCATTAGCGTAGCTTTGTACTTGAATTCTTCATTGTTTAAAGAATTTTGCATTGACTCGTAGTGTGTTACTTGGCTCACGATAACAGGTGGTGGCAAGAACGTTTTATCTTTTTTTGTTTCTTTATTTTGATTTGTGTTTGTGGGCTGAGGTGAGACTACTAGTGATTCATGCATTTTTTGCTTTTTGCTTTTGCTTGCCTTTTGCACTACCCATTCTGTTTCTCTGGCCAATTCTTCCTCATCTGTATAATCCTCTTCATTATGCGGAGTACTCGGTTCTGTTTTACTAGATTGCTCCAGGAATTTCTCTTGCAGAGCTTTGAGTTGTTCCTCTAAGTCCTTAAATTTGGCTTCTATCTGTTTTCTTGCGGATATTTCCTTTTACAATTCCTTGTACAGAATATGTTCTTTTTCTGATGTAATCACAATTTCTTGCGTTGACATGGTGTCCTACTTATTGCTAGTACTCTTGCAATTACATAGTTAGCACTATGGTACGCGCGCGACACTATTTTTGTTTATTAAGAGGAATCACTAGAGGTAGTAGCGTACTACAAAACAACACTACATAAAACCAAACATCCTCAGCTTAATTGTGTGTTAATAATCACGTGTAATACATTAAATTATAGATAAAGGTGTATTACACCGGGTACGAATGCCACTTTTTTTCATTTGCGTTGTTGTTTTGCTTTTTACCCTTGCTAAAGAAGCCAATAATTGGTAATTTTTGTTATTTTTTTTTTCCAAATCCGAACCAAACATCAAAAAAGCAATATTACAACATTTTGTATTGAGCCTTCATGAACTTGTGTAAAAAAAATGACAACAAAATATGAATGTTGTAATGATTTAACCGTTGGTTTTTTGAACATGTGAATGAGACGAGAATAACATATTTTATAGTCGTACGGTGCAGCCATCTGTTGGATAATCATTTTCTTCGACCAATCAAATTCAAATGGTACAGTCTGAAGCAGCAGCATGAATACGTAGCCAGGGGAATCACAAATATTGAGCAATTTCGGCCCAACAAAAATATTGATCGCATGTTGACACTGGAGGTGTTGCGGCGGCGCGCCCGGCAAACGAAAGCCATACGAAAAATAAATTTTACCGTGCTGGTGCTACGTAGATAGCAACGACTCGCTTATAAATTAGGACAGCATCTTCTTGCGGAAGTGTATGTGATCAACATGAATTGTTGAATTTCGACCAAAATAGGCTAGAAACCGAATACGAGAAATAATTTTTTGCCGTTCTGATGGACTCTACGCAGACAGCAAAGAGCGAGTTATAAATTAGGAGCGCATGTTCCCGCGAGGGTTTATATTGCAGTACCGCAATACCTACTTACAATGTTACAACTACTAAATAATTAATAGGAGTTAAATAAATTATTACTAAGGAAATACAAGTAATTTAATTTTTAATCAGTCATTTATTTTTCGTCATAGAATTTCAAATATTTAGATTTAGAAAATAATATTAATACCAAACACTTGACGCTTGGCAATGCATTCAGGGCAATCGCAATCTATGTAGGATGGTTGGCTTTAGTTCTACTTGTTGTACAACAGACGTAGAACAGACGCTAGAAATATGGGCAAATTAAAAAATCAGCTGCCTTTATGTGGCCCGCGTTCTAAGAAAACTAATAACTTGCGAGAGTACCTGGGGTAAGTGTATATGTAGATATTATACGTGTAGTGTAATTTTTCGCTAATTAACTTCGCTAGTTAATTTGGGCAATACTTTCTTATAGGCGTAAGCGTGCCGGATTACCATATATGGCAAAAAACTTTTATAAAGGTCTAAAATATTTGACCATGTATCTATATATATATATATATATATAATAAATGACTTATCCCAGTCAGCACAAAAACATCTCAGCGATGTTCCTGAGATGTTGAAGTCACAAATTGAACATCTTGAAATAGATCCCGAAACAGTCGCCGAGATGTCGCATAGACCGCCTATGTCGCGCACATTCAACTTTAAACTGCTAATCGCATAGATGTTAACAAAGGACATCTGTGCGATGTTCAACTTTAGACGCTTTTGGAATGTGTTCCATCAACGTCGCGCAGATGAATGTAGTAAACGTTCATGTGATATTACATTTGGACAGTTATGAGAGGTTAGTTAAGGACGACAGATAGATATTCTGCCATAATATGGTCATAAGTCATAATATACTTTACATTTGGACGGTTATGGGATCTAAATAATACTGCATAAATATATATGCAGTAAACATTCATGTAATGTTACATTCTGACGGTTTTACCTTCCCCGTCAACTTCCCCGCATGGTGCCCGCATGCACGTCTCCGAAATTAGGCGCTGTTTAGTAATAGATACTATCGTTTGATCTCAGCCATAGGCATGCCATGGGCCGAGAAGCGATACGTACCAAACGATTATTTTCCGCGGCTACCTATATAGGTCGTATTGTGACTTACTGTGACGAGACCGTTATAGCGCCATCTATGTTTTGATAGAGTAATTATATTAACATTCATGCAACATCACATGGATGCTCACAATGCAACTTTAATTTTAAAACATGAATGGGACTAAATAGAACATTTCATACATATTTCATTTGCAACGTATATGGAAGATCGAACATCTATGCAATATTACATAGGTGTTTACACTAAAGCGTTACTTTTACAACATTGGTGGGACCGAAATGAACATTTCATACGTGTTTCATTTGCAACCCTTATGCAACATTACCAAAGGGATAAAAACTAACGTTGAATAGTTTCATCGAACAAAAGTACAACATTGGTGGACCAAAATGAACATTTCATACATGTTTCATTTGCAACCTTTATGCAACATTAAGGGATAAAAACTAACGTTGAATAGTTTCATCGAACATCCATTCAACATTACATGGATGTTTACACTGAAACGTTAACTTTATAACATTAATGGGACCAAAATGAACATCTCATTCATATTAAACTTGTAACGTGCATGAAACATTACCAAAGGGATAAAAACTAACGTTCAATAGTTGCATCAAATATCCATGCAACTTTACATAAATGTTCAATGTTCATACTGAAACGTTAACTTTGTAATATTAATGGAACCAAAATGAACATCCCATACATGTTAAACTAGTAACGTACATGAAACATTACCAAAGGGATAAAAACTAACGTTAAATAGTTGCATCAAACATCCATGCAACGTTACATAAATGTTCATACTGAAACGTCAACTTTGTAATATTAATGGGACCAAAATGAACATCCCATACATGTTAAACTAGTAACGTACATGAAACATTACCAATGGGATAAAAACTAACGTGAAATAGTTGCATCGAACATCCATGCAACATTACATGAATGTTCACATTGAAACGTTACTTTTATAACATTCATGGGACTAAAATGAACTAACATGTCTACATTGAACCTGTATGCAATATTACATAGACATCAAATATTTAACGTTCATAATATAACAAAAGTCAACGTCCTTGTGATGTTAAACGTCCCATTGTGCTGGCTGGGATACATATACATAAAGCTGCCTGTTTTATCGAAATCGCTATTTTTTCTCATACCTACAATTGAAATTGAAGTACGTATACTACCAAGTCTATACATGGCAATAATAATTTTGAGTAAAATTTCAAAATGCAGTATCCAACTGTATCTAGAATTAAAATAGGAATATATATTATATTTACTAACACCTACTTGCGTCACCCGATAAAAATTTGAATTTTTATATGAGGTGTGTTTTACCTGAAAGTATCGATCTCTGCTAAGTACGAACGAGACATTCGAGATTAATGATGCACAAAGAAAACGTTAAATGGATTTAAATAAGTATCTGAGTACGAATGCTTTCACGGCCAGAGTCATTTAAATTTAGATGATAAATAGTTACCGGTTTATGCCGTGAGTAAAAATTCATAATTACTGTCTTATCGAACCATGCTGTTCGCTTCTTCGGAGCTAACTGATAATTAGTTACTAATTCTAATAATAAATGTAAAGCAATAAATGATTTATGTAAGAAAAGCTGTCTGTTTTACCAAAACTACAATTTTTTTCAACATAGAAAAGATAAAATGTTCAACCATAGTTAGTAGTAAAATAGGAATGTTATAATAAAGCAATTAATTAATTTGTATCACTGTATTGTTTTGTGGAATTGTATTTGTATTTAAAATATACAAGAAAAGCATTTCAGAACATGCGATAGTCACATACACAAAATAATTAGGAAACGGTTCGGCGCCAGTCGACACCACACGGCGCCTTTGATCTTCGCCGCCAAAGAACGATACCGCTGTTCCCCTCATCTAATCAGTGTGTTGCTTGCATTTTCTGCGGAGTGTACAGTGGGCGCGGCGTGTTCCCTCCTCTCGCGGCGTGTTCCCTCCTCTCGCGGCGTGTTCCCTCCTCTCGCGCCTCAGTTTCGTCGAACTTTTGAGGCCGGTGACTAACATTTACTCTTAAGTGTCCTGTCCAACAGCTGATCGACAGAGGCTTGGCTGTTTTTGATAAGTTTAGAAAAATCAGTCGAGAATTGGTCTTTGCGTGGGGATGTCGACGTTTTCGCTAAAGCTACTTTGGAACAAGATAGACTTTGCCGACGTGCGGTCAACATTATATGATCTAACGTATTTAACGCTGTTTCAATTTATTTTTGCACACGTAAGCAGGCTGTCTAGTGATTTTACAACGGTTGCCAACATAACATGGTAGCTCTAAAAATTACTGTGATAAATTGTTGACATAACCGTGACAAACCTATGTGGAGAATCTGAGATATTTATCATATATTTATATGATAAATAACTTCAACATTTGTCTACGGTTTATGAAGTGATATATGCAAAAACCACGTACTATGAATACAGGCACACGTACTGTGAATATGTGGAATATTTGAAAGTGTATTGAGATTATGCGCCCATATACATTTATACCTCCTAGAAAACAAACCCCGTGGCCCGTACCAATAACTTTGGTCACGGATTACTTACTCTTGGTACGATAGATTATGCACTCATTTCTCAGCCGATAATACACTTATGTCTAGCTACTGAAAAACAAATACATATCGACCCACGCAACGAAGACTATCGTAACTAACAAACTAAATGTAGTTACTATAAGTCTTTGTTGCATGGGTCGATATTACATACTATGTACATCCACAGCGCAGGGATCTGATGACGTATAAGAAAAACAAAACAGTTAATAAGTTATTCTTTATTTACCAATTTGTAATTCATATATTATTTATAAAAGACAATTAGACAACATAAGCTTTATAATATTATATAGCTTTATTAATATATTATATCAAAATCACAAAAATGTTGATCCTCGCTATCATGAGACCGCACGCATACGGGTTCTTCGGGGCTAATTGCAATACTATCTGCGGTTTGTTGTGTTAAACGTAATTCTCCATACACTTTGCACTTGAGAAGAAAAACATCTGGAGTCAGTGGTTGACAAGCCGACTATGTCCCCGTATGTCCCATTATACATTTCTCATATAATAATGTTATAGACGTCTTCCAGTAATATTACCAAAAAATTTGATAAAAAATCGGTAATCTTCAGCATACCTCGATAATTTTATTGTCAGTTCGTGGAAATTATGAAAATTAGTAATCACATCTCTTGTCTAGAAATCCTCTTCGATCAACAAAATAGTACGTAAGGATTTTGATTCCTCGTAATGTGATTTGAATCCAATTACAAAACCCGTAATGAGCTATCTGCATCATACCATACTTGGAGCTTGAATTCTCTGGTAGTAGAATGGATAAAACAGCACTGTTTATATGTATATTCTGCTAACTAACCTAACAATTGAAAAGAAAATTTTAAAAAACAATAGTATACTTCTTTAGGCACAAACCTGATTGATGTCTGATATAATAGTAGAATTTTTATGTAATCTCCTAATTTCGATTAGATGCCGAAACGGAGACCGGAATGAGTCTAGTGACACAACCGGCCACTAGATGGCGCAACCCACTCTATATCGTATTTTCTCATGATTTTCTCCTACAATATTTCAATTTACATCGTCGCGGACAGTTTTTGTGAACCCCGTTCCACAGCGATACTCTAGGACCCCTTACCGCTCTCCTATCTCTCCTACATTTGGTCGCGCGGGGACTACCCGCTATTTCTAATACCCTATATAGCGTAGTTTTATTTCCTGTATGGTACGCAAAGATTGCAAAGCATAGGGTTAGTCGAACTCCTTGCCGCTCTCGTCCCTCTCTAACATAACACATTTGATAGCGGGAATGCGATGCCACATTTATGATTTTGTTGCCAGGGAGACCCGGCAGTGCACTGTGTTGATTTTTCGGCGGCAGCTGTATCTTTTCTTTTTATGGCGCTGCTTGTGTTTTACAACATATTTTGTCTGACTTTATTTAGTTATTACAATTAGTTCTGATTCAGTTCAGTTTTTAAGTTTGGGTGGTGCAGTGAATAGACTAGTTATGTTTTAGTTATAAAACGTATTTTGTTGGAACCAGGGTAATGCATGTGTATATTTTATAATTCATTCTTTAATCAATAAATCATTGTTTTTGTAGATTTGTACAATGGGATGAGCTGATAAGCGCTGTTCTAGTTAGTCAAAAAATGTAGGAAGAAAGCTGCTGCAAAAAAAGGAATTCTAATTCGTCTAAAACACAAAATTACAACAGGTATAATCCTAACTTTAAGCCACCTATACAGAAACTGTACAGACGTAATTGAGATTTATCGAACGTATGGATTCATCTCACGTTCAGAAATAAATTGTTACAAATGTATGAAAATACGTAGGTATTTTATCTTAAAAAAACATTGTTATTTTATTATGCAACATTAAGAATAATAAAATAGATATTACATATTCACAAAAAATAATTTATTATTAGATATTATTATATTTTTTTTTATCAATGATTTTGCTTGAGATTATTGTTCTGACTTCTGAATTTAACTGTATAGTTAAAATTTGATTTTCATTATTCTAAAAAATTGTATAGTACTGAGATATTATTATATTATTATCCTCTTAAACAAGAAAATACAGTTACAAAAATAATTTATTATATACAAATTGAAATTTTTTTATTTATTGACGATACTAAACTAATATTTTGTATATTTCTAGCGCCCCTAATGAGAGACAACTCGCATTGCGGCAGGGCTTCAGACATGTATCCTGAGGTTAACGTCCACTTTGTATGGATTAAAATAGGATGGAAGAAAAATGATGGTACGAGTATTTGTTACCGAAGTCATGTAGATTTTATGAAGAACACCTTTTGCCAACTATTGTTAAGATTGCTCACAGATGTTGCGTGACAAAACTGTAGGGTGGCGGCTTTTGTCCTTCTGCGCCACATTTTGCGATACCACCACCCCTGCCACCTCGGTGGGTAGTCTCTCGTGAGACGAGGCATGATGAGTGGTCCTGTGGGTATGTAAATACAACACAGCACTCGGTGAGCACGTTCAGAACATCATCCATACAGTATAGGTACTCTCAGTAATCCGTACTACCATGTAGTCCGAACGCCCTACAACACCTTGGTAGTCCACATTGGAGTGCGCAAAAATGCAAAGCAGTCAGCTGACACGTTGTTACTTATTAAAAAGTTACATCAGATGACTGACCCCTATTAACATTATATAGGTATAATACGCCAATAGAACTGGGATATCATTACTAAATTCTTATTTGAAGTAATTAACTGCATCTCAAAGATGACGTGATAACAATTATATCTGAATGATAATATCTGTAAAATAAATAAGTTGTATTTGCTGTAGTTAAAGTTGTGATACAATTATATGTGAATGATAATATATGTGATAGAAATAAGTTCTTACTGTTAAAGTGGTGATACCTGCTGCATGCGTTGTCTAATAAAAATTGGTTTGTGTGTTTTACTATCTACTTAGTTTATCTCTTTGTATTTGGATCGCTAATAAATAAATGTGCAATACGTTATGGAGGTGAACATTTGAGAAATTTAAAAATTATTTATTCGGTATTTTTAATACGCAATTTCTCCTTTATTAAATATCTACTTTATTTATGATTTTAAAGCTACGTGTAATATTTATCTTGTAACTAACTTGCAACTAACTTAATATATTATCTGTGATGAAAATAAATTGTGTTTTTGCGTGTTTTTATCCATGTTTATTTTAGTTGACGTAAAGGTAAAATATTTGTTAACAAATGAAACAAAGTTTTGGATGTAAAAATTTATATATTCTAATGTAATAAATATGTTAGCAAAAGTATTAATTTATTACCTATTCATTTGATTCATAGGTTGAATGTAATATCACCATTAGAAGTACTATCAATAGAAAATCTTATGTGGATTCCAATAAAAATGTCCAACAATAAATTATAGTGTCACGGCCACTGTAACAGTGACACGTAGAAGTTCAGGAATTAGTATCAAAAATTGGACAAACGGATAAATTATTTGTAAGACCAGGGAAAATGAAAAAGACCAACAATAATAATTAATAGTGTTACTGTTATAATATAACTTATACCTGTCACTGCAAACACAACTGCAAAAAAGTATCAATTCCAGTTTGCATCTTTTTACAATTCATTGCTGCACAAATACAAATTGCTAATGCACCGTTTGTTTCCAGTTACACTGTATGCACAGTATAATAAGACCTGGTAAATTTGTGAGCGGGCACAATAATCTGACTTGTTTGTGTTTGTATAATTCAAATACGTGGTGAACGATTATGTTGTGAACGACGGTGGCGCCATCTATCCGAAAACTGCTGAACTATGGAATTCCCACTCTCCGTTCAAACGCACAAAAATCGTTGGTTTTGCTGCTTCGTACCGATTGTCTAACTAAAATCATTTTTTTGATATTTTACTGCATGTATAGATAGGTGATTTTACTATGCATTGTATGAAGCAAGGATTTATAAATCCAAAAAGAAAATTGTAAGTTATTGTCTATTGTTCAATTCTGACCAATTTTCGGTATGTATTGTCTTTTTAGTTATCGTTGTACTGTTCGTATGCTGTAGCTACATTCAATTAATACCCTTTGAGTGCAAAAAATCTCAAATTTAAAAACAAATTTAAAAGATCGGTACGAAGTACGTTTACCCCATTTGCTGAACTTTTTAGGGTACGTTCAGCTGTCCGTTTCGGCACCGCGGAAACCGGGCGACTTTTAGCATAGGCCGCGTGATGGCGCCACCCACCCTACATCTCCCCTACATGCATATTTTTCTGTTTTATTATACCTACTTATTTCAACGTCGTTGAACGGCAGCGGCCAGCTCGCCAGTTCAGATGACGTATTTGTCACGTGCTCGCTGCTGGCTGCTTTATACCGAGGCTGTGCATCGCACTAGTGGTAGGTTCGATACCTATTTGACCTATTCCTCGTTATTTCATATTTCAGTCTGAAGGTGTGCGATCTGCGGCTGTACGCTTAGCTCGCCGCGGCACGGCGTAAGAAATACACCGGGAAAGTTATCCTTTTTTTTTCAACCGATTTTCATAACTGATACGGTTTTGGAAAGCCCGCAACGTGTTGAGTTTAAAGTAGTTATTGAAAGTAGATATTAGCTTAATTTGACGAATTTTTAGAAATCTATATATTCGCCAAACCTTTACGAACTACATCATTGCCTAAAAAATGGCCTACAAAATATGAATACTGGTACTTCTGTCATGCGAGTACAGTTTCAGAAAAACAAATCGAAAAGGCCATTTTTTTCATTCGCTTGTAACAAAATGTACACCAAGTCAAAGAAGAATCTTAGCTGCACTTATGCTAGATATATCAACTCAAAATTACGCATATTAGTTGACTAAAAAATTCATGAACTTTAAACATTTTTAACCTCGGAGATGTGAGGGACAAATAATAATAATAATAATGTTGTGGCCTAAGTAGGTTCATAAACTTCGAACATTTTTACACGCGGATATGCGATTAAAAATGACTGGATGAAAAGTTATGAATATGTGTGCAAAGTATTTCCCAGAATGACATTTCTTTTTTGTTCTTTTCCACACACCGTAAGATACCTATTCAATTTTGCCGGAGTCGGTCTACGAAAATTATCTGCAGTCGGAGTCGAATGTTTTTTCAATCTTTTTACATTCACAGCCTTCACAAAATCGACTTTTTTAGTATTCGGCATAATGATTTATAACCTGAGACAGAAGATTAACAAGTAGATTTAGCATTAAAATAAAATAATTCATAACTTCGATCTGCCTTCGTGATTTGGGCTTTCTTCGATATATTGCAATTCAAAGTTTTTATTATTTATTTATTATTTATTTATTATTTATTTATTATTTATTTATTATTTATTTATTATTTATTTATTATTTATTTATTATTTATTTATTATTTATTTATTATTTATTTATTATTTATTTATTATTTATTTATTATTTATTTATTATTTATTTATTATTTATTTATTATTTATTTATTATTTATTTATTATTTATTTATTATTTATTTATTATTTATTTATTATTTATTTATTATTTATTTATTATTTATTTATTATTTATTTATTATTTATTTATTATTTATTTATTATTTATTTATTATTTATTTATTATTTATTTATTATTTATTTATTATTTATTTATTATTTATTTATTATTTATTTATTATTTATTTATTATTTATTTATTATTTATTTATTATTTATTTATTATTTATTTATTATTTATTTATTATTTATTTATTATTTATTTATTATTTATTTATTATTTATTTATTATTTATTTATTATTTATTTATTATTTATTTATTATTTATTTATTATTTATTTATTATTTATTTATTATTTATTTATTATTTATTTATTATTTATTTATTATTTATTTATTATTTATTTATTATTTATTTATTATTTATTTATTATTTATTTATTATTTATTTATTATTTATTTATTATTTATTTATTATTTATTTATTATTTATTATTTATTATTTATTATTTATTATTTATTATTTATTATTTATTATTTATTATTTATTATTTATTATTTATTATTTATTATTTATTTATTATTTATTATTTATTATTTATTATTTATTATTTATTATTTATTATTTATTATTTATTATTTATTATTTATTATTTATTATTTATTATTTATTATTTATTATTTATTATTTATTATTTATTATTTATTATTTATTATTTATTATTTATTATTTATTATTTATTATTTATTATTTATTATTTATTATTTATTATTTATTTATTATTTATTTATTATTTATTTATTATTTATTATTTATTATTTATTATTTATTATTTATTATTTATTATTTATTATTTATTATTTATTATTTATTATTTATTATTTATTATTTATTATTTATTATTTATTATTTATTATTTATTATTTATTATTTATTATTTATTATTTATTTATTATTTATTTATTTATTATTTATTTATTATTTATTTATTATTTATTTATTATTTATTTATTATTTATTTATTATTTATTTATTATTTATTTATTATTTATTTATTATTTATTTATTATTTATTTATTATTTATTTATTATTTATTTATTATTTATTTATTATTTATTTATTATTTATTTATTATTTATTTATTATTTATTTATTTATTATTTATTTATTATTTATTTATTATTTATTTATTATTTATTTATTATTTATTTATTATTTATTTATTATTTATTTATTATTTATTTATTATTTATTTATTATTTATTTATTATTTATTTATTATTTATTTATTATTTATTTATTATTTATTATTTATTTATTATTTATTTATTATTTATTTATTATTTATTTATTATTTATTTATTATTTATTATTTATTTATTATTTATTTATTATTTATTTATTATTTATTTATTATTTATTTATTATTTATTTATTATTTATTTATTATTTATTTATTATTTATTTATTATTTATTTATTATTTATTTATTATTTATTTATTATTTATTTATTATTTATTTATTATTTATTTATTATTTATTTATTATTTATTTATTATTTATTTATTATTTATTTATTATTTATTTATTATTTATTTATTATTTATTTATTATTTATTTATTATTTATTTATTATTTATTTATTATTTATTTATTATTTATTTATTATTTATTTATTATTTATTTATTATTTATTTATTATTTATTTATTATTTATTTATTATTTATTTATTATTTATTTATTATTTATTTATTATTTATTTATTATTTATTTATTATTTATTTATTATTTATTTATTATTTATTTATTATTTATTTATTATTTATTTATTATTTATTTATTATTTATTTATTATTTATTTATTATTTATTTATTATTTATTTATTATTTATTTATTATTTATTTATTATTTATTTATTATTTATTTATTATTTATTTATTATTTATTTATTATTTATTTATTATTTATTTATTATTTATTATTTATTTATTATTTATTATTTATTTATTATTTATTTATTATTTATTTATTATTTATTTATTATTTATTTATTATTTATTTATTATTTATTTATTTATTTATTATTTATTTATTATTTATTTATTATTTATTTATTATTTATTTATTATTTATTTATTATTTATTTATTATTTATTTATTATTTATTTATTATTTATTTATTATTTATTTATTATTTATTTATTATTTATTTATTATTTATTTATTATTTATTTATTATTTATTATTTATTTATTATTTATTTATTATTTATTTATTATTTATTTATTATTTATTTATTATTTATTTATTATTTATTTATTATTTATTTATTATTTATTTATTATTTATTTATTATTTATTTATTATTTATTTATTATTTATTTATTATTTATTTATTATTTATTTATTATTTATTTATTATTTATTTATTATTTATTTATTATTTATTTATTATTTATTTATTATTTATTTATTATTTATTTATTATTTATTTATTATTTATTTATTATTTATTTATTATTTATTTATTATTTATTTATTATTTATTTATTATTTATTTATTTATTATTTATTTATTATTTATTTATTATTTATTTATTATTTATTTATTATTTATTTATTATTTATTTATTATTTATTTATTATTTATTTATTATTTATTTATTATTTATTTATTATTTATTTATTATTTATTTATTATTTATTATTTATTTATTATTTATTATTTATTATTTATTATTTATTATTTATTTATTATTTATTTATTATTTATTTATTATTATTTATTATTTATTTATTATTTATTTATTTTTATTTATTATTTATTATTTATTTATTTATTTATTATTTATTTATTATTTATTTATTATTTATTTATTATTTATTTATTATTTATTTATTATTTATTTATTATTTATTTATTATTTATTTATTATTTATTTATTATTTATTTATTATTTATTTATTATTTATTTATTATTTATTTATTATTTATTTATTATTTATTTATTATTTATTTATTATTTATTTATTATTTATTTATTATTTATTTATTATTTATTTATTATTTATTTATTATTTATTTATTATTTATTTATTATTTATTTATTATTTATTTATTATTTATTTATTATTTATTTATTATTTATTTATTATTTATTTATTATTTATTTATTTATTTATTTATTTATTATTTATTTATTATTTATTTATTATTTATTTATTATTTATTTATTATTTATTTATTATTTATTTATTATTTATTTATTATTTATTTATTATTTATTTATTATTTATTTATTATTTATTTATTATTTATTATTATTTATTAATTATTTATTTAATTATTTATTTATTATTTATTTATTATTTATTTATTATTTATTTATTATTTATTTATTATTTATTTATTATTTATTTATTATTTATTTATTATTTATTTATTATTTATTTATTATTTATTTATTATTTATTTATTATTTATTTATTATTTATTTATTATTTATTTATTATTTATTTATTATTTATTTATTATTTATTTATTATTTATTTATTATTTATTTATTATTTATTTATTATTTATTTATTATTTATTTATTATTTATTTATTATTTATTTATTATTTATTTATTATTTATTTATTATTTATTTATTATTTATTTATTATTTATTATTATTTATTTATTATTTATTTATTATTTATTTATTATTTATTTATTATTTATTTATTATTTATTTATTATTTATTTATTATTTATTTATTATTTATTTATTATTTATTTATTATTTATTATTTATTTATTTATTTATTATTTATTTATTATTTATTTATTATTTATTTATTATTTATTTATTATTTATTTATTATTTATTTATTATTTATTTATTATTTATTTATTATTTATTTATTATTTATTTATTATTTATTTATTATTTATTTATTATTTATTTATTATTTATTTATTATTTATTTATTATTTATTTATTATTTATTTATTATTTATTTATTATTTATTTATTATTTATTTATTATTTATTTATTATTTATTTATTATTTATTTATTATTTATTTATTATTTATTTATTATTTATTTATTATTTATTTATTATTTATTTATTATTTATTTATTATTTATTTATTATTTATTTATTATTTATTTATTATTTATTTATTATTTATTTATTATTTATTTATTATTTATTTATTATTTATTTATTATTTATTTATTATTTATTTATTATTTATTTATTATTTATTTATTATTTATTTATTATTTATTTATTATTTATTTATTATTTATTTATTATTTATTTATTATTTATTTATTATTTATTTATTATTTATTTATTATTTATTTATTATTTATTTATTATTTATTTATTATTTATTTATTATTTATTTATTATTTATTATTATTTATTATTTATTTATTATTTATTTATTATTTATTTATTATTTATTTATTATTTATTTATTATTTATTTATTATTTATTTATTATTTATTTATTATTTATTTATTATTTATTTATTATTTATTTATTATTTATTTATTATTTATTTATTATTTATTTATTATTTATTATTTATTTATTATTTATTTATTATTTATTTATTATTTATTTATTATTTATTTATTATTTATTTATTATTTATTTATTATTTATTTATTATTTATTTATTATTTATTTATTATTTATTTATTATTTATTTATTATTTATTTATTATTTATTTATTATTTATTTATTATTTATTTATTATTTATTTATTATTTATTTATTATTTATTTATTATTTATTTATTATTTATTTATTATTTATTTATTATTTATTTATTATTTATTTATTATTTATTTATTATTTATTTATTATTTATTTATTATTTATTTATTATTTATTTATTTATTTATTTATTTATTATTTATTTATTATTTATTTATTATTTATTTATTATTTATTTATTATTTATTTATTATTTATTTATTATTTATTTATTATTTATTTATTATTTATTTATTATTTATTTATTATTTATTTATTATTTATTTATTATTTATTTATTATTTATTTATTATTTATTTATTATTTATTTATTATTTATTTATTATTTATTTATTATTTATTTATTATTTATTTATTATTTATTTATTATTTATTTATTATTTATTTATTATTTATTATTTATTTATTATTTATTTATTATTTATTTATTATTTATTTATTATTTATTTATTATTTATTTATTATTTATTTATTATTTATTTATTATTTATTTATTATTTATTTATTATTTATTTATTATTTATTTATTATTTATTTATTATTTATTTATTATTTATTTATTATTTATTTTATTTATTTATTATTTATTTATTATTTATTTATTATTTATTTATTATTTATTTATTATTTATTTATTATTTATTTATTATTTATTTATTATTTATTTATTATTTATTTATTATTTATTTATTATTTATTTATTATTTATTTATTATTTATTTATTATTTATTTATTATTTATTTATTATTTATTTATTATTTATTTATTACTTATTTATTATTTATTTATTATTTATTTATTATTTATTTATTATTTATTTATTATTTATTTATTATTTATTTATTATTTATTTATTATTTATTTATTATTTATTTATTATTTATTTATTATTTATTTATTATTTATTTATTATTTATTTATTATTTATTTATTATTTATTTATTATTTATTTATTATTTATTTATTATTTATTTATTATTTATTTATTATTTATTTATTATTTATTTATTATTTATTTATTATTTATTTATTATTTATTTATTATTTATTTATTATTTATTTATTATTTATTTATTATTTATTTATTATTTATTTATTATTTATTTATTATTTATTTATTATTTATTTATTATTTATTTATTATTTATTTATTATTTATTTATTATTTATTTATTATTTATTTATTATTTATTTATTATTTATTTATTATTATATTTATTATTTATTTATTATTTATTTATTATTTATTTATTATTTATTTATTATTTATTTATTATTTATTTATTATTTATTTATTATTTATTTATTATTTATTTATTATTTATTTATTATTTATTTATTATTTATTTATTATTTATTTATTATTTATTTATTATTTATTTATTATTTATTTATTATTTATTTATTATTTATTTATTATTTATTTATTATTTATTTATTATTTATTTATTATTTATTTATTATTTATTTATTATTTATTTATTATTTATTTATTATTTATTTATTATTTATTTATTATTTATTTATTATTTATTTATTATTTATTTATTATTTATTTATTATTTATTTATTATTTATTTATTATTTATTTATTATTTATTTATTATTTATTTATTATTTATTTATTATTTATTTATTATTTATTTATTATTTATTTATTATTTATTTATTATTTATTTATTATTTATTTATTATTTATTTATTATTTATTTATTATTTATTTATTATTTATTTATTATTTATTTATTATTTATTTATTATTTATTTATTATTTATTTATTATTTATTTATTATTTATTTATTATTTATTTATTATTTATTTATTATTTATTTATTATTTATTTATTATTTATTTATTATTTATTTATTATTTATTTATTATTTATTTATTATTTATTTATTATTTATTTATTATTTATTTATTATTTATTTATTATTTATTTATTATTTATTTATTATTTATTTATTATTTATTTATTATTTATTTATTATTTATTTATTATTTATTTATTATTTATTTATTATTTATTTATTATTTATTTATTATTTATTTATTATTTATTTATTATTTATTTATTATTTATTTATTATTTATTTATTATTTATTTATTATTTATTTATTATTTATTTATTATTTATTTATTATTTATTTATTATTTATTTATTATTTATTTATTATTTATTTATTATTTATTTATTATTTATTTATTATTTATTTATTATTTATTTATTATTTATTTATTATTTATTTATTATTTATTTATTATTTATTTATTATTTATTTATTATTTATTTATTATTTATTTATTATTTATTTATTATTTATTTATTATTTATTTATTATTTATTTATTATTTATTTATTATTTATTTATTATTTATTTATTATTTATTTATTATTTATTTATTATTTATTTATTATTTATTTATTATTTATTTATTATTTATTTATTATTTATTTATTATTTATTTATTATTTATTTATTATTTATTTATTATTTATTTATTATTTATTTATTATTTATTTATTATTTATTTATTATTTATTTATTATTTATTTATTATTTATTTATTATTTATTTATTATTTATTTATTATTTATTTATTATTTATTTATTATTTATTTATTATTTATTTATTATTTATTTATTATTTATTTATTATTTATTTATTATTTATTTATTATTTATTTATTATTTATTTATTATTTATTTATTATTTATTTATTATTTATTTATTATTTATTTATTATTTATTTATTATTTATTTATTATTTATTTATTATTTATTTATTATTTATTTATTATTTATTTATTATTTATTTATTATTTATTTATTATTTATTTATTATTTATTTATTATTTATTTATTATTTATTTATTATTTATTTATTATTTATTTATTATTTATTTATTATTTATTTATTATTTATTTATTATTTATTTATTATTTATTTATCATTTATTTATTATTTATTTATTATTTATTTATTATTTATTTATTATTTATTATTTATTTATTTATTTATTTATTTATTTATTATTTATTTATTATTTATTTATTATTTATTTATTATTTATTTATTATTTATTTATTTATTTATTATTTATTTATTATTTATTTATTATTTATTTATTATTTATTTATTATTTATTTATTATTTATTTATTATTTATTTATTATTTATTTATTATTTATTTATTATTTATTTATGTATTTATTTATTATTTATTTATTATTTATTTATTATTTATTTATTATTTATTTATTATTTATTTATTATTTATTTATTATTTATTTATTATTTATTTATTATTTATTTATTATTTATTTATTATTTATTTATTATTTATTTATTATTTATTTATTATTTATTTATTATTTATTTATTATTTATTTATTATTTATTTATTATTTATTTATTATTTATTTATTATTTATTTATTATTTATTTATTATTTATTTATTATTTATTTATTATTTATTTATTATTTATTTATTATTTATTTATTATTTATTTATTATTTATTTATTATTTATTTATTATTTATTTATTATTATTTATTTATTATTTATTTATTATTTATTTATTATTTATTTATTATTTATTTATTATTTATTTATTATTTATTTATTATTTATTTATTATTTATTTATTATTTATTTATTATTTATTTATTATTTATTTATTATTTATTTATTTATTTATTTATTATTTATTTATTATTTATTTATTATTTATTTTTTATTATTTATTTATTATTTATTTATTATTTATTTATTATTTATTTATTATTTATTTATTATTTATTTATTATTTATTTATTATTTATTTATTATTTATTTATTATTTATTTATTATTTATTTATTATTTATTTATTATTTATTTATTATTTATTTATTATTTATTTATTATTTATTTATTATTTATTTATTATTTATTTATTATTTATTTATTATTTATTTATTATTTATTATTATTTATTATTTATTTATTATTTATTTATTATTTATTTATTATTTATTTATTATTTATTTATTATTTATTTATTATTTATTTATTATTTATTTATTATTTATTTATTATTTATTTATTATTTATTTATTATTTATTTATTATTTATTTATTATTTATTTATTATTTATTTATTATTTATTTATTATTTATTTATTATTTATTTATTATTTATTTATTATTTATTTATTATTTATTATTTATTTATTATTTATTTATTATTTATTTATTATTTATTTATTATTTATTTATTATTTATTTATTATTTATTTATTATTTATTTATTATTTATTTATTATTTATTTATTATTTATTTATTATTTATTTATTATTTATTTATTATTTATTTATTATTTATTTATTATTTATTTATTATATTTATTTATTTATTTATTATTTATTATTTATTTATAAATTAATTAATA
>OZ014508.1:38712168-38967168 GCA_963966075.1 Aphodius sticticus
TATTTATTTATTATTTATTTATTATTTATTTATTATTTATTTATTATTTATTTATTATTTATTTATTATTTATTTATTATTTATTTATTATTTATTTATTATTTATTTATTATTTATTTATTATTTATTTATTATTTATTTATTATTTATTTATTATTTATTTATTATTTATTTATTATTTATTTATTATTTATTTATTATTTATTTATTATTTATTTATTATTTATTTATTATTTATTTATTATTTATTTATTATTTATTTATTATTTATTTATTATTTATTTATTATTTATTTATTATTTATTTATTATTTATTTATTATTTATTTATTATTTATTTATTATTTATTTATTATTTATTTATTATTTATTTATTATTTATTTATTATTTATTTATTATTTATTTATTATTTATTTATTATTTATTATTATTTATTTATTATTTATTTATTATTTATTTATTATTTATTTATTATTTATTTATTATTTATTTATTATTTTATTTATTATTTATTTATTATTTATTTATTATTTATTTATTATTTATTTATTATTTATTTATTATTTATTTATTATTTATTTATTATTTATTTATTATTTATTTATTATTTATTTATTATTTATTTATTATTTATTTATTATTTATTTATTATTTATTTATTATTTATTTATTATTTATTTATTATTTATTTATTATTTATTTATTATTTATTTATTATTTATTTATTATTTATTTATTATTTATTTATTATTTATTTATTATTTATTTATTATTTATTTATTATTTATTTATTATTTATTTATTATTTATTTATTATTTATTTATTATTTATTTATTATTTATTTATTATTTATTTATTATTTATTTATTATTTATTTATTATTTATTTATTATTTATTTATTATTTATTTATTATTTATTTATTATTTATTTATTATTTATTTATTATTTATTTATTATTTATTTATTATTTATTTATTATTTATTTATTATTTATTTATTATTTATTTATTATTTATTTATTATTTATTTATTATTTATTTATTATTTATTTATTATTTATTTATTATTTATTTATTATTTATTTATTATTTATTTATTATTTATTTATTATTTATTTATTATTTATTTATTATTTATTTATTATTTATTTATTATTTATTTATTATTTATTTATTATTTATTTATTATTTATTTATTATTTATTTATTATTTATTTATTATTTATTTATTATTTATTTATTATTTATTTATTATTTATTTATTATTTATTTATTATTTATTTATTATTTATTTATTATTTATTTATTATTTATTTATTATTTATTTATTATTTATTTATTATTTATTTATTATTTATTTATTATTTATTTATTATTTATTTATTATTTATTTATTATTTATTTATTATTTATTTATTATTTATTTATTATTTATTTATTATTTATTTATTATTTATTTATTATTTATTATTATTTATTTATTATTTATTTATTATTTATTTATTATTTATTTATTATTTATTTATTATTTATTTATTATTTATTTATTATTTATTTATTATTTATTTATTATTTATTTATTATTTATTTATTATTTATTTATTATTTATTTATTATTTATTTATTATTTATTTATTATTTATTTATTATTTATTTATTATTTATTTATTATTTATTTATTATTTATTTATTATTTATTTATTATTTATTTATTATTTATTTATTATTTATTTATTATTTATTTATTATTTATTTATTATTTATTTATTATTTATTTATTATTTATTTATTATTTATTTATTATTTATTTATTATTTATTTATTATTTATTTATTATTTATTTATTATTTATTTATTATTTATTTATTATTTATTTATTATTTATTTATTATTTATTTATTATTTATTTATTATTTATTTATTATTTATTTATTATTTATTTATTATTTATTTATTATTTATTTATTATTTATTTATTATTTATTTATTATTTATTTATTATTTATTTATTATTTATTTATTATTTATTTATTATTTATTTATTATTTATTTATTATTTATTTATTATTTATTATTTATTATTTATTTATTATTTATTTATTATTTATTTATTATTTATTTATTATTTTATTATTTATTTATTATTTATTTATTATTTATTATTTATTTATTATTTATTTATTATTTATTTATTATTTATTTATTATTTATTTATTATTTATTTATTATTTATTTATTATTTATTTATTATTTATTTATTATTTATTTATGATTTATTTATTATTTATTTATTATTTATTTATTATTTATTTATTATTTATTTATTATTTATTTATTATTTATTTATTATTTATTTATTATTTATTTATTATTTATTTATTATTTATTTATTATTTATTTATTATTTATTTATTATTTATTTATTATTTATTTATTATTTATTTATTATTTATTTATTATTTATTTATTATTTATTTATTATTTATTTATTATTTATTTATTATTTATTTATTATTTATTTATTATTTATTTACTATTTATTTATTATTTATTTATTATTTATTTATTATTTATTTATTATTTATTTATTATTTATTTATTATTTATTTATTATTTATTTATTATTTATTTATTATTTATTTATTATTTATTTATTATTTATTTATTATTTATTTATTATTTATTTATTATTTATTTATTATTTATTTATTATTTATTTATTATTTATTTATTATTTATTTATTATTTATTTATTATTTATTTATTATTTATTTATTATTTATTTATTATTTATTTATTATTTATTTATTATTTATTTATTATTTATTTATTATTTATTTATTATTTATTTATTATTTATTTATTATTTATTTATTATTTATTTATTATTTATTTATTATTTATTTATTATTTATTTATTATTTATTTATTATTTATTTATTATTTATTTATTATTTATTTATTATTTATTTATTATTTATTTATTATTTATTTATTATTTATTTATTATTTATTTATTATTTATTTATTATTTATTTATTATTTATTTATTATTTATTTATTATTTATTTATTATTTATTTATTATTTATTTATTATTTATTTATTATTTATTTATTATTTATTTATTATTTATTTATTATTTATTTATTATTTATTTATTATTTATTTATTATTTATTTATTATTTATTTATTATTTATTTATTATTTATTTATTATTTATTTATTATTTATTTATTATTTATTTATTATTTATTATTTATTTATTATTTATTTATTATTTATTTATTATTTATTTATTATTTATTTATTATTTATTTATTATTTATTTATTATTTATTTATTATTTATTTATTATTTATTTATTATTTATTTATTATTTATTTATTATTTATTTATTATTTATTTATTATTTATTTATTATTTATTTATTATTTATTTATTATTTATTTATTATTTATTTATTATTTATTTATTATTTATTTATTATTTATTTATTATTTATTTATTATTTATTTATTATTTATTTATTATTTATTTATTATTTATTTATTATTTATTTATTATTTATTTATTATTTATTTATTATTTATTTATTATTTATTTATTATTTATTTATTATTTATTTATTATTTATTTATTATTTATTTATTATTTACTTATTATTTATTTATTATTTATTTATTTTTTATTTATTATTTATTTATTATTTATTTATTATTTATTTATTATTTATTTATTATTTATTTATTATTTATTTATTATTTATTTATTATTTATTTATTATTTATTTATTATTTATTTATTATTTATTTATTATTTATTTATTATTTATTTATTATTTATTTATTATTTATTTATTATTTATTTATTATTTATTTATTATTTATTTATTATTTATTTATTATTTATTTATTATTTATTTATTATTTATTTATTATTTATTTATTATTTATTTATTATTTATTTATTATTTATTTATTATTTATTTATTATTTATTTATTATTTATTTATTATTTATTTATTATTTATTTATTATTTATTTATTATTTATTTATTATTTATTTATTATTTATTTATTATTTATTTATTATTTATTTATTATTTATTTATTATTTATTTATTATTTATTTATTTATTTATTTATTTATTATTTATTTATTATTTATTTATTATTTATTTATTATTTATTTATTATTTATTTATTATTTATTTATTATTTATTTATTATTTATTTATTATTTATTTATTATTTATTTATTATTTATTTATTATTTATTTATTATTTATTTATTATTTATTTATTATTTATTTATTATTTATTTATTATTTATTTATTATTTATTTATTATTTATTTATTATTTATTTATTATTTATTTATTATTTATTTATTATTTATTTATTATTTATTTATTATTTATTTATTATTTATTTATTATTTATTTATTATTTATTTATTATTTATTTATTATTTATTTATTATTTATTTATTATTTATTTATTATTTATTTATTATTTATTTATTATTTATTTATTATTTATTTATTATTTATTTATTATTTATTTATTATTTATTTATTATTTATTTATTATTTATTTATTATTTATTTATTATTTATTTATTATTTATTTATTATTTATTATTTATTTATTATTTATTTATTATTTATTTATTATTTATTTATTATTTATTTATTATTTATTTATTATTTATTTATTATTTATTTATTATTTATTTATTATTTATTTATTATTTATTTATTATTTATTTATTATTTATTTATTATTTATTTATTATTTATTTATTATTTATTTATTATTTATTTATTATTTATTTATTATTTATTTATTATTTATTTATTATTTATTTATTATTTATTTATTATTTATTTATTATTTATTTATTATTTATTTATTATTTATTTATTATTTATTTATTATTTATTTATTATTTATTTATTATTTATTTATTATTTATTTATTATTTATTTATTATTTATTTATTATTTATTTATTATTTATTTATTATTTATTTATTATTTATTTATTATTTATTTATTATTTATTATTATTTATTTATTATTTATTTATTATTTATTTATTATTTATTTATTATTTATTTATTATTTATTTATTATTTATTTATTATTTATTTATTATTTATTTATTATTTATTTATTATTTATTTATTATTTATTTATTATTTATTTATTATTTATTTATTATTTATTTATTATTTATTTATTATTTATTTATTATTTATTTATTATTTATTTATTATTTATTTATTATTTATTTATTATTTATTTATTATTTATTTATTATTTATTTATTATTTATTTATTATTTATTTATTATTTATTTATTATTTATTTATTATTTATTTATTATTTATTTATTATTTATTTATTATTTATTTATTATTTATTTATTATTTATTTATTATTTATTTATTATTTATTTATTATTTATTTATTATTTATTTATTATTTATTTATTATTTATTTATTATTTATTTATTATTTATTTATTATTTATTTATTTATTTATTATTATTTATTTTATTTATTTATTATTTATTTATTATTTATTTATTATTTATTTATTATTTATTTATTATTTATTTATTATTTATTTATTATTTATTTATTATTTATTTATTATTTATTTATTATTTATTTATTATTTATTTATTATTTATTTATTATTTATTTATTATTTATTTATTATTTATTTATTATTTATTTATTATTTATTTATTATTTATTTATTATTTATTTATTATTTATTTATTATTTATTTATTATTTATTTATTATTTATTTATTATTTATTTATTATTTATTTATTATTTATTTATTATTTATTTATTATTTATTTATTATTTATTTATTATTTATTTATTATTTATTATTTATTTATTATTTATTATTTATTATTTATTATTTATTATTTATTATTTATTATTTATTATTTATTATTTATTATTTATTATTTATTATTTATTATTTATTATTTATTATTTATTATTTATTATTTATTATTTATTATTTATTATTTATTATTTATTATTTATTATTTATTATTTATTATTTATTATTTATTATTTATTATTTATTATTTATTATTTATTATTTATTATTTATTATTTATTATTTATTATTTATTATTTATTATTTATTATTTATTATTTATTATTTATTATTTATTATTTATTATTTATTATTTATTATTTATTATTTATTATTTATTATTTATTATTTATTATTTATTATTTATTATTTATTATTTATTATTTATTATTTATTATTTATTATTTATTATTTATTATTTATTATTTATTATTTATTATTTATTATTTATTATTTATTATTTATTATTTATTATTTATTATTTATTATTTATTATTTATTATTTATTATTTATTATTTATTATTTATTATTTATTATTTATTATTTATTATTTATTATTTATTATTTATTATTTATTATTTATTATTTATTATTTATTATTTATTATTTATTATTTATTTTATTATTTATTATTTATTATTTATTATTTATTATTTATTATTTATTATTTATTATTTATTATTTATTATTTATTATTTATTATTTATTATTTATTATTTATTATTATTATTTATTATTTATTATTTATTATTTATTATTTATTATTTATTATTTATTATTTATTATTTATTATTTATTATTATTATTTATTATTTATTATTTATTATTTATTATTTATTATTTATTATTTATTATTTATTATTTATTATTTATTATTTATTATTTATTATTTATTATTTATTATTTATTATTTATTATTTATTATTTATTATTTATTATTTATTATTTATTATTTATTATTTATTATTTATTATTTATTATTTATTATTTATTATTTATTATTTATTATTTATTATTTATTATTTATTATTTATTATTTATTATTTATTATTTATTATTTATTATTTATTATTTATTATTTATTATTTATTATTTATTATTTATTATTTATTATTTATTATTTATTATTTATTATTTATTATTTATTATTTATTATTTATTATTTATTATTTATTATTTATTATTTATTATTTATTATTTATTATTTATTATTTATTATTTATTATTTATTATTTATTATTTATTATTTATTATTTATTATTTATTATTTATTATTTATTATTTATTATTTATTATTTATTATTTATTATTTATTATTTATTATTTATTATTTATTTTATTTATTATTTATTATTTATTATTTATTATTTATTATTTATTATTTATTTATTATTTATTTATTATTTATTTATTATTTATTTATTACTTATTTATTATTTATTTATTATTTATTTATTATTTATTTATTATTTATTTATTATTTATTTATTATTTATTTATTATTTATTTATTATTTATTTATTATTTATTTATTATTTTATTATTATTTATTTATTACTTCATAATCAAATTCTATTGTAAATAAATTGTTTTCACTTTCTACTTTTTTCTTGTTTACTACATTACCGCGGTCACAAAACTTCAAAACAAATATCTCTAAAACAAATGCCGATCGTAAAATTAAGTTCTTTTGCATTTTTGATTTAGTATTTGATGCTGATAGGCGATAGCATTTCATTTTTCGCCTCGAGTTAAGTATCAGCCTTCTTTTGCAATTTTGATTTAGTATATGATGCTGATAGCATTTCATTTTTCGCCTCGAGTTATATATCAGCCTGTATAATACACATTACGTAGGTACACATCTGTACTAAATACTGACACATTTTTATTTCAAGTCTTGTTGGGAATAAATTACATTTATATAAACTTCATGTTGAGAATATTGGTAATGAAAAGCTACACTCAATACATGGAATTTGCAGCCTTGCCTGATTTTACATAACACGGGCGATTTTATAAATCGCTTTCGACAAAAAAAAACCCACCACCCTATCAAGTCTTGGTTTCATTGTGCTATAGGTAGAGCCAAGATGGCCGAAGGTATAGCCAAGATGGCCGAAGATGTAGAAGGTGTTTATAAGTGCTGTAGAAAGAAAGAACTAAAAACGGTTATCTGTATATCCTGTGGTGAGGCTTACCACACAAGCTGTAAGGAGAGAAGCTGGAAAGATGCAGAAGGAATAAAAGGCGGTTTAATAAGATGCTGTAAAGAGGAGAAAAATGAGAGAACTGAAATCGAACACATAACCTCCGCAGAAGCAATAAAGCAACTTATTGAGGCGAAAAATGGAGAGCTAAAAGCTAAAAATGAAGTAATCTCAGTAAAGGACCAACTAATAAAAGAACTCTATGAAAGAATATGCTTGCTGGAGCAGAAAATCAACAAACAAGGTGTCACGACTTACGCTACTTACGCTACGAAAGCGAAGGTACATACTGAAACACAAAACCGGAACATACAGGTAGAAAACAAAAAAGATGAAGCAACAAGGGCCAAAGTCACCCACCAAAATGCAGAAGGGATGTCGAATAGAGAGAACTCAATGAATAATATTCAGAATATCTCAGAGCAACAGGTGAAATACGCAATACACGAGGCGCAAACAAAGACGGTAGCAAACGACATATTAAATATTGAGAGAAAAAGTGTGAACAGAAAAAGCGACTCGGGACAGGAGCGGTAGAAAACCAAGACTTTGCAGGTCCGCAGAAAAAAGTGTGGCTATATATATACCGAATTAAGACCCAAGCAACCGAAGAGAAAATAATGACATACATAAAAAGCAAAGAAAATTTTAAGAATGAAACTGTAACAATAAAAGAGATACCCGGTGAACAAGACCAACTAAAGAGGTTTGTAGTAACCGCACCATACAACAGGAAAGACGAGCTATACAATCCTGACTTTTGGCCTCAAAATGTTGGCGTTAAACGATTTGATTTTAGAAGACATCAGGAATTTATCCGTAGCAAAGCATCAGATTTTTTATAAGGGACGGTCCACCAGTACCGGAAACTGGCAAAACCAGCAACAGGAACAAGGAAACACACCTGTACAAAATTAAATTAAAATCGAATGCTGATAGAAGTACACTCCTGCACCAGAACAGTCAATGCCTCACAACCTCACTTAACATTCTTGAGAACATTATTGCTCAAACGCAATCCTGTACAATATTATGTCTTACTGAGCACTGGCTCTCCGCTGAGCAAATTAAAATTGTAAACATCAAAGGATACAAGCTGGTGGACAGCTTCTGCCGCCCTCTAAACCACCATGGGGGTTCTGCAATCTACGTGCGTCAGGATGTTCATGGTAAGCCACTAGGATATCTGACCAATCAATCTATCTCACGTCAAATTGAGATTGCTGCAGCGGAGGTAAAGTTTCAGACACCGACCTTGGTTGTAACCGTTTATAGGCCACCTAATGGATTGATGGATATATTTTTGGCGTCTTTTGACTTTGTCCTACAATATCTGCATCGCAGAGGTTTGCCCTTCATCATCTCTGGGGACTTCAATATCAATACCTCACTCCCAACAAAGCAGACACAGGACTTTGTACTGTTACTCCAAACCTACAATCTAAAGCTGCTTATACAAGAAAACACGAGAATTACTGCCACCTCCAAAACATGTCTCGACAATGTTATATCTAATATAGCCAACGGCACAGTTAACGTGGAAGAATACTACATATCCGACCATACCACACAACTTTTCCATTTCTGGCCTAAATGTGCAACTCCAACCGAATGTAGAGAAACTAGGCATTATAGTAAGCACAATATAAACAACCTGTTGGTCTCACTGAGAAGTGAGGAATGGCATGACGTGTTTCAGACAGAAGACACTAACACAGCGTGGATATCATTAATTAATACCCTTTCTCATCATATTGATGCAGAAATCCCGACAGTTAGAACAAGGAACAGAAGAAAACCGGCACTATACCTCACCAATCCAGAGATAGAAAATTCAAGTAGAACTCTAAATATTCTTTATATTCTTCAACGCTACTTCCACCAAGCGAGGGACCTATTTAGGCAACATAAAAAAGAATACCAACTACTCTTAAAAAAAGAGGTTGCAAAGCAATATCAACAGCGTATTGACTCTTCCGACAACAAGACAAAAACACTGTGGAGTATTGTGGGTGAATGTGTTAACACTAAACCCCGAATGGACCATGAAATTCTGAAGCCATCTGCAGAAGAATTAAATCATTATTTTGCAACTGCCCCACAAAACCTGGTTTTACAGCACTTCCCGATGGGCGAAGGATCATATATCTGCGATATTACTCCCAATCATCACTCCATGGAAGATATCATTCCAACCTCACAAGAGCTGCTCGATGTCATAGCGGCCCTAAATAATAAGAAATCCTCTGGAGATGATGGAGTCTCATCCTGGCTCCTGAAGCAGATAGCCAGTGTCATTATCCAACCACTTCATCATGCAGTTTGCGTGTCTTTCAGGTGTGGTATTTTTCCTGATATCCTGAAGGACGCAGTTGTGAAACCAATATTCAAGAAGGGTGATCGCATGCTGCCGAGTAACTATCGCCCAATCAGTGTGTTATCCACCTTCTCCAAAGTCCTGGAGAACGTGGCCCGGAGCCGAATGCACTCATTTTTTGTAGAACACAAAATATGGACACCCTGCCAACATGGTTTCTTACCTGGTCGTGATACTCATACGGCTATTTTTGAGCTTACCAACACCATAGCATCAAGACTTGACAACCGTAAGATGACTCTGGCAGTCTTCCTTGATCTAAGCAGAGCTTTCGATACTGTAGATCACTCCATCCTGCTCAAGAAACTCGAAAGAGTGGGTGTGCGAGGGTCCATTCTGCTCTGGATTGCTTCCTTTCTGGATGACAGACGTCAGTCAGTGCGGGTGGGATGTGGGACAAACGGCATGACCTCAGGGAGTCTAGCAGTTCCAATCGGTGTACCACAGGGAGGGACCTTGTCAACCTTACTATTTAATCTGTACTTGAATGATCAGCCCAGCATCCTAGATAGCAACATAGCATCCACACTTATCAATTATGCAGACGACACCACCCTGCTGGTGCTGGGGGAAAATAAAGATCAGATCATTTCTAATTATGACCACATCATGGCTGCTGTGTCTGACTGGTTTGATAGGAACAGAATGGTCCTTAATAATGACAAAACCAACCTTATGCTATTCCGAAGCAGAGCACACGGTGACCCCCCAGACAATGTGAGTGGACGCAATCTCACCCCGCATGCGTCCATCCTGGGCATCCAGCTGGAGGACAATTTCACTTGGAATCTACACGTCAGACACCTTCAGTCCAGGCTTGCTAAAGCAACTTATGCAATCCGAGTGGCTAAAGAGAAATTAAATATCCCAACGCTCAAGACCATCTACTATGCGCATTTCTACTCCACTCTTCAGTATGGAATAATATTCTGGGGATGCTCGCCGGAGATTGATCGCCTCTTCATACTGCAGAAACAGGCTCTGCGGCTGATTTTTGGAATGGGTTACAGAGATACTTGTAGAGGGCTGTTCAAGAGAGAAAAAATGTTGACCCTGCCAGGGCTCTACATATACAAGTGTCTGGTTTTTATAAAGAAACACAACGCCAAGTTCAGGGATCATCTGCCGGAGTTGAGACCCTACTCCATTCGTGATAATATGACATATCAGTTGCCACGCCACAACACAACCAAATATGAAAATGCTGTATACTACGCCTGCATGAAGATTTTCAACCGCCTTCCTCATGCTATTCGAATCACTGAGCAGTACAACTCTTACAGGCTGCAAGTTTTGAACCTGTTAGTCGAGATTGAGCCTTATCACCTGAATGAGTACATGACACTCAATTAGTGACTATTTCTTTTATTGACCTTTTCAAGTGCTATGTTGTAATTTTATTTAATTGTACATAGTTGTGTCTTGAAATAAAGAGTATTATTATTATTATTATTATTATTATACACAAATAATACGGATGGCCTTGCGACCATCCGTTCGCAATAACCATTTTTTGCTTTGATGGTATTCAATATGCTAAACAGAGCTAGCAGGACTATTCCTACAGCGCTGAGAGAGATACATAACACCTAAATATCAAACAGCGGTGGCGCCATCTATTCGAAAAGCGGTGAACTACCGGAATTCCCACTCTTCGTTCAAACAACGCAATCCGCACAAAAATCATAGCATTTTCTGCTTCCTGATAATTTCCAAACGAAGGTGATTTTATGGAGATTTTATTGCATACATAGGTAGGTGATTTTTGTGTGCATGGCTAAAAATCAATGATTTATAAATCTAAAAATAAAATCGTAAGTTACTGCCCATTGTTCAATAATGACTGATTTTCAAAAAGTCCTTTTCTTTTCAATTATTGTTATGAGAAGTTTTCCCCAATAGCTACATTCAATTCAAACCGTTTGAGCATAGAAAATCTCAAATTTAAAAGCAACTTTTGAAGAACAACTGGAAGTACGGAAACGCCATTTAGGATACGTTCTAAAGCATCGTTTCACCGGACCCTTAAGAGTAAATGTTAGTCACCGGCCTCAAAAGTTCGACGAAACAGGCGCGAGAGGAGGGAACAAGCCGCGCCCACTGTACACTCCGCAGAAAATGCAAGCAACGCACGCTCTGATTACTTAGGGGAACGGCGCCGGCGGTATCGGTCTTTTGAGGCAAAGATCAAAGGGGCCGTGCGGTGGCGACTGGCGCCGAACCGTTTCCTAATAATTTTGTGTATGTGACTATCGCATGTTCTGAAATGCTTTTCTTGTATATTTTAAATGCAAATACAATTCCACAAAACAATACAGTGATACAAATTAATTAATTTCTTTATTGAACTATTCGCTATTATTGGTGGCTGTAATGATACCACATATAAATGAATTTGAATATTTTAGTCATTATACATTTCAGTAGGTACATATTTACTTACGTTTTCTATTTCCATTCCAATACTTTTGTTTTCAGATCGTTTTGTTTTAATAAATAGATGCAACAATGATACTTTTATTGAATAAAAAATTACTATACAAAATCCGAAGTATTCTTATAAGTAAATGCTAAAAGTTTACAAGAAAAACATATTTTGGGTATATTTTTTCTAGAAAATTGATATTTATTTATTTTATTATATTATTTTTATATAAATACGATTGCGCATACAGTAAACTCTCCTATAACGCGGTTCCTACAACGCGAATTTCTACCAACTCGATCAAAATTTTGCGACTACAGCTTCATATAACGCGATTATCGTACAATGCGCATGCGTCTAAATTTGCGATCCTCAAATTCCTATAACGCGTTTTCATAAAACGCGTAATATTAAACCGCGTTGTAGGACAGTGTACTGCGTACATACGTTGTGCAATTTAAATTTTACTCTTCAAATATGTTGAAGTATGTTGTGAATAAAGCCTGATTTAGCCAATCGGATGTCAGATTTGGGTTCAGCGCATAAAAATACTTTGGAAATAATGTACCGCAAGCAATCAATCAATACTGTGTAGTCGTTTTTGTCACATTTACATACTTACTACATGACATGACGTATTAGGCGCAAGAGTTTCGGTTAACGGATGTGTAACACCTTTATAAACGTTTTTTGCCATATATGGTAATCCGGCACGCTTACACCTATAAGAGAGTATTGCCCAAATTAACTAGCGAAGTTAATTAGCGAAGAATTACACTACACGTATAATATCTACATGTTGTACAACAAGTCGAACTAAACCCAACCCTACATAGATTGCGATTGCCCTGAATGCATTGCCAAGCGACAAGTGTTTGGTATTAAGATTATTTTCTAAATCTAAATACGAATATATTTGAAATTCTATGACGAAAAATAAATGACTGATTAAAAATTAAATTACTTGTATGTCCTTATTAATAATTTATTTCACTCCTATTAATTATTTAGTAGTTGTAACATTGTAAGTAGGTATTGCGGTTGTTGATTATTCTTCGTTCCGTGTGTCGTACGGGGACTGCACTATAAATCCTCGCGGGAACATGCGCTCCTAATTTATAACTCGCTCTTTGCTGTCTGCGTAGCATCAGGACGGCAAAAAATTATTTCTCGTATTCGGTTTCTAGCCTATTTTGGTCGAAATTCAACAATCTAATTCAACCGCACGGCCTCTTTGATCTTAGCCGCAAAGGAACGATACCGCCGGTGCCGCCGCTCCCCTAATCTAATCAGTGCGTTGCTTGGTGGGCGCGGCTTGTTCCCTCCTCTCGCGCCTCAGTTTCGTCGAACTTTTGAGGCCGGTGACTAACATTTACTCTTAAGCAGTTGATTGGGCAACACGTCTGGTAATTTGCGAGCGATCAACATACGTGTGTACCGTTCAAAGGTTTGCACAAAACTTAAGTTAACAGTTAACACTACACCATGGAATAAAAACTCATAAAAATTTACTAAGTTTTTCAGGGGGTTTTACGCTATTTTTGTGACATCATGTTGATTAAAAAAACTATTTTTACCTTATAGTATTTCAATTCTACATGCAAATTATAAAATTTCAGATTATATTTTAGAGCCGATTGATACCAAAGTAAGTGTTTTAATAGTGCCACAAAATCGAGGGATTGGCAACTGAATTTCTTCCGAAAGGCGTCAGAATTTTTGTCCGCTCACACAAGAATAAAAGTCAGACAGTGAATAAGAAAGTCATTTATTCCTATACGTAGAAAACCAAATAAATAAAGTATTGCAGCATTTTAAATTACTTCAACATATACACAACTTAATGTTACATCACAATGTTTTCTTCATTGTCACCTTTGCTTTTTTTCTCTGGAACCCCATTTCCATTATCATCCGTCTTTCGTTTCAAAGTGGAATCACCACTGTCAGTGTCCCCAAAAACTGACTTTTTAAAGTCAGCATACTTTTCAGGATCTGCCAACAAACTAGTGCTTGGCGGAGGACCAACTTCCATTGTGGTATTCGGATTAGAGTGATAGTCATTCAATTTAGTATGAGCTGCAGCTGAAGTGTCAGTCTTCAGAATTTCTCGTATCACCATGGTAGCATAACATGAAGGCATGAGACAAAAGTCCACTATCAATGCCTTATAAGCTCCATCTGAACAAAAAAAAAATGGTTATCAGTTTTCTACAAGTGCATTAGTGCAGTGCTGATGCATTATTCTAAAGGAGATATCAGCAACTTCCCATCACTATATAAAAAAGAGACTTCTCTAGAAATGAAAATATTCATATTCTCGTTTTCTATGTTTTGCTGATACACCATTTTGAAGAGCGGAAATCCGACTAAGAAACGGGGTTTCTAAAACTCTTACCAAGAGAAGTTAGCGGCGAAACTTGAGGCGGTACCTAAAATCTTGATTTTTCGACAAGATAAATTTGTAGTAACTTAAAATACAATTTATTTCTCTTTATTTATGGCTATGTATAAGCTGTAGTACTATTTGTTGGGGAATATGAAAAAGTTGTTATAAAAATGCACAGTTCGATTGATAATTTGAATCGCCGAGTTCGAAAACAGTATAAGTCCACAGTAAATCCTATGGACATGTACTGTTTTCGAACTCGGCGATTCATTTGATTTTAAGATTTCACTTTTTGGGCCAGGAAATTTAATCATAGAAGAATGATATAAGATTTTTAGACGATATTTTCCTAATCTATCTATCTGTACATCGCGGGATTGCATCTCATACTGAAACACAATGTGTATCTACCTACATGAAAAAGATGAGTAATATTAACATATTTGATTGTGATTGAACTGAAAGGATAGCCATTTGCTATTTTTTATCTTATTGGGTTGAAGGTCAGCTCTTTACTCACATAGTATTTTATCAGAAAAACTTTTTAACGGCTTTGGGAGCTAGGTAGCAATAAAACTTTGTCTACTTTGTTGCTGACGTTTCGGCTTTACTTTTTTTTATTTGTTGTGTAATTTAAACTTACCTTAAGGTAATTTTTTAAATAATTTGACTGTCTTGTCTTAATCTATTATATTATTATTATTATTATTTAGCTATGATTAAGGCTAAAAATAAAGTCGAAACGTCAGCAACAAAGTAGACAAAGTTTTATTGCTACCTAGCTCCCAAAGCCGTTAAAAAGTTTTTCTGATTATCACTTGGAGCGCAAACTGAGATTTAATAGAATTTTATTTTGTTCAGCTGAAAGGTTAACCCTTTGCGAATATTTGTTTATCTTGGTGAGCCTGAAGGTCAACCATTTACTCCCGTAGTAAATTATTTGGTTGAGGTTGGCCCTTTGCTAATATTTGTTTACCTTATTGCGATAAACAGTTAGTTGATAATATCTGTTAATATTGTTGAGATAAAAGGTGATCCCTTTGCTAATATTTGTTTAACATGTTGCGCTGAATGATTAGACCTTTGCTAATATTTGTTAATCTTCATGAGCTGAAAGGATTACTGAAAGGTAATAAGTTAGCTCACATGAGTAGTGTTCGATTGCTGCCGCGCTTAGTTGTGCTTAGTTCTGTTATGGTTCTGTTCAACTGATTCCACCAATAGGAAGGAAGTATTTCAAATTTGCGCTCAGATTGAACTGAGTACAACTGAGCGCGGCCGGCAATCGAACATACCTATGATAATTTATTTTGTTGAGCTGAATGGTTGGTCCTTATGGCTAATATTTGATTATGTTTGAGCTAAACCCTTTCGGAAATATTTGATTACGTTTTTGAGCTGAAACGTGTTTAGCTCTATGCAATTATTTTATTATATTTTGAGCTAAAATGGAAGCGTTTTGAACACAAAAGGAGAAGAAATACATAATGATGGTAACTTGATTATTGTTGAATGTGTAACACCTTTGAATTTTGACATCGACCTTAGACATCGCAAGCGATCAACCAAAATTAGCTTCGCGATCGACCGGTCGATTGCGATCGACTTGTTGACCACCCCTGGCGTATAGGATAGAGCGGCTGCTATCTACGCTGGAGGCCCGGGTTCGAATCTCGGCTCGGGCAAAAATCGACTGTCCTGGTATTTTAGGCAGGGAACAAATAAATACCTTTGCATGCCGCCTTCCATCGGATGAGGAAGTAAAGCCGGTGGCCCCGTGTGCTGTCATGATGCGACACCTCTCTTACAAACGGACGATTGTAGGTAGATTAAATTTCGCTCTCTGATTATAACCAGAATTATTAGCTAAGAAAATAGGGTGATGACTTTTACGCCAACTTGTATAACCAAAGTCGAGGACATCGAGATTGCTGAAAATCACTCCTACGTCACACTTCTTGGAAATATTTACCGATTGGATTGTTTGTACATTCAAGTGGAGTAAGGTAACAAATAAATGCACCTCAAGTGTGTTAATGGAGTTACATTAGACCACTATGCCAACTTGATATGCGTATAAGCTATAAGATACAGAAAATAATTAATATATAACTCCATGCATGTAATCCTCATATACACCAATAGTTGATGAACTATCTACTGATTCGTATAACTTTAACGATGAATTGAATAGCAAACCGTGCAGGAAATCGTACTATAATTAATTAATCTGTGGGTTATGTTTACCACGATATTTACATTTCATCTCATCGACTTCTTCTTTGATGAAGTATTTGCTGATAGGTATAATAACTTTAAGAACGAATTGTTAGCGAACCGTGCAGGAAATTGTACTATAATTGAATCACCGAGTTCGTAAACAGTACATGTACATAGGATTTACTGAGGACTTGTACTGTTTTCGAACTCGGCGATTCAATTAATTAGGTTATTTATCTGTGGGTTATGTTTACCACGATATTTACATTTTGTCATCAACTTCTTCTTTAAAAACTGGGAATTTGGTGGTGCTTATAGCGCTTTTAATTTTATTAGGTTATCAAGTTTTGCCGCTAACTTCTCTGGGAAAGAGTTTTAAAAAACCCCTTTTCAAGGTCGGATCATCGCTATTAACATAGCAGATTCGAAACAGGTTAATTTTCTAAACATGACACACAAGATTACCTGGATTATCAATAGGCTCCGACTTTCCTAAGAACTCTTCAAAATCGGATTGTATTAGAGTATCATTGGGATTCTGGTATCTCACTATTTTCCAGGATAAGTCCTTCACCTTTCTAACGATGTTTCTATAATTGCCGCTCAAGGTATATGACCTAAAAGAAAATCAAACACAAATTAATAATGGAAATTCTTACTTTTCTGTTAACAGTTCATTACTTTACAGTTTGCTTTGGCATTTCCAAGGATAGTCCGTGTCCCTCCAAAATTTCCTTGTACCACTCCTTGACATCATTTTCAGGATATGTTATATCGTAACCAGGTAAAGGCAGTACAACATCATAAACCGAATAATTTTCCAGGTCGTCTTCAGTCAATGTCTTTACATGTTGCTTGGGTTTTTGGTCTATAATTACAAATAAGGATAAGTTTAAGTATTCCTTAACATAAGAAAGCGGATATAATTGGCATCTAACGTAATAGTAGGCACTAGTACCCACTATTACGACATATATAAAGGTGAGTATACATATTGCCCCTAAAATTGTATCTATTCTAATACTCAGGGATGTTAAATTATGGTAATTAATTTTTTTTCGTAAATTACTGTTGAAATTAAAAGTATTAATTTCAAATATTAAATTACCACATAAATAAAAATTATAAATAGTAAATTAACGAGTAATTAAAAATTCAAACTTGTAAATTACGCAGGTTTAAATTACCGAGTAATTAAAAATTCAAAATGTTAAACTGGCGTTAATACCGATCAGTCCGATCACTGTAGGTTATGAATGCTACTTATGTGAATAAAAAAGTTTGGTAAATAAAAGTCATTATAAATAAAACTTCAAAATGTTGTTCTTCACTGCTCTTTAATTCCTATAATAATAATAATAATCTTTATTGAACTCAAAATATTTACAGTTTACGTCAAAATCATGTTTGTGTTAGTCAAAAATCATATATTTGTGTTAGTAACGCGTTTCGCCTTTCCGACACCCAGGTTATGTACAACTTGAGGTTTTAAAAAAACAATATTTTCATTTACCTATGTTTATACTAAGGAAAAGGTGACTAGTTAGTCCGAAGATGCCTACGAAAGGCGAAACGCGTTACTAACAGAAATATAGGAATTAAAGAGCAGTGAAGAACAACATTTCGAAGTTTTATTTATTGGAAACCTGCTCACACAGCGTACATACTCCTAAAAAAAAAGTCATTATGTTGTAGATAACTAACAATCTGACTAAGGATGTTAAATTTCCATAATTATTTTTTTCAGTAAATTACCGCTGAAATTAAAATTATTACTTTCAAATTTAATTTAGCACGTAAATAAAATTGCAATTGGTAAATTATATTTTCATAAATTACCGAGTAATTCAAAATGATAATTTACCGATGACAGTAAGCTATGTAAAAAAAAATTTGGGTACAGCCTTACAATTCATTATATTGTAGATAACCACCAATCGCTGACGCTTTTCCAGATTTAATAGTAGTAATTCATTATTAGAATGAAAGCAGGGACTACAATAAAAATACGTTTTATACCAGCAGTTAATAAAAAGGACGTCTAACAGCATAATTATGCAAAAAAAAGGTTATCGGCATAATATCGGTAATTTTTATTTACATAACTTGCTGTCATGGGTAAATTCCATGACAGCAAGTTATGTAAATAAAAATTTTGGGTACAGCCTTATAAGTCATTATATTGTAGATAACCACCAATCGCTGATGCTCTTCCTGATTTATTAGTAGTAATTCATTATTAAAATAAAAGCAGGGACTACAATAAAAATACTTTTTATACCAGAAATTTATAAAATGGACAGTCTAACTGCATAATTATAGTATAAAATACTGTAATTTATTACCGACTCACAAAACGACAACACCCGGTTTCACAAACTATGATCACATTTTATCCGAATCACCAGAACAGAAGAATTTGATAGTCGGTAGATGGCTTCTGATTTAAAATGTGCATTATTGGCTCCGCTGAATTACGTAATTAAAAATCCGGAAATTACGATTAATTACGGTAATTTATTTAGTAATTTACCCTATAAATCCGATACATCCCAAAGTACCTCCCAGGCAAAGCACAAACAACAGTGCACTTGTCGACTGCTTAGGAGTGGTGGGGTAGGTACATTCACGCAGGTTTTTTGGAAGTTTTTTTTATTAATTTATAAATTCTGGTAAATTAACAACTGTAATTAAAAGTTTCGGTTAATTACCATCGGTAATTTATGCCGTCAATTACGGTAATTAAAAATCGGTAAATTACCATTACTTACAGTAATTAATTTGGTAATTTACACGGTAAATTACGCTTCTACATCCCTGCTAATATTACATCAGAATAGATACAACTGTAACTATTTGACTCTGAAAAATCATCAATAAATAGAGATAAAGTGAGATTTTCATTGACACATTTGCTGCCGAGCGGCAATGACAAAACTGGTTTAAAAGCGTGTTAACTCGTCACGTATGAATAATGTGTTTGTAGCTTAATGTCCATCAAATTTACGAGACAAGGTTGTTTTGCTGTTTTACAATTAAAAAAAAAAATAATGAAGCAAAAGTTTAATAAAATTACCCTCCAATGGCAGTTCTGCTTCTTTTTCCTCTTCTATAACATCCATCTGCTGTTCTTTACCTACAAAAAATAAAAAAGAATGATTGTCATTATCATTATTTTTAAATAGTTAAGAACGAATTGCAAAATATTAGATTTTATTAGATTTAATCCTTGCCATTAGGATTAACCAAATTTCTAACTGACCGATGCCGGACAATGAGGATCTGGGTGATATAATAATAATAATAAAGCCATAGGTCAGTTGTTGCAGTACGCCATATGTTGCTTCTTTGGAATGTAATACACTCCTAAAAAAAATTTGGGAAACACTTTTTTCGAAACCTGTAACTTCTTAAATAACAGTTTTAGGCAAATCACATTTGGGATACTTCAACGGCATATATTTAACTAAAGAAAACAACAAAAACAATGTTGCAACTCTTAGTTACTTCTAAGTTACACTTAAAAATGTAAATTAATAACGCAAAACAAAATGGAAATGACCGTCATAGTATCGATGACAGTCGGGTTTTCTGTAGATTGGTGAGGTTTAATACAGTGTATGCCCTCCACGAGCACGAATCACTTGCTCACACCTGCGTGGCATGCTTCGCACTAGTCTGCGAAGAGAACTGGGGTATGCTTTCCCATTCCTCAATCAGGGCTTGTGTCAGTTCCTGTATGGTTAGTGGTGGATTAGGGCGCTTGCGAACACGGACGTCGGTCAAGCTGATCCCACACGTGTTCAATAGGATTCCGCCGGCCATTCCATAATCCTAATTCCACGTTCTTGTAAAAAGTTTCTGGTGATGCCGGCGGTATGTTGCTTTGCATTGTCCTGCATAAGGATGAAATTTTGTCCGACGCCATATGCAGCAGGACCATGTGGTGGTCCTCCAAGATGTTTTCGATGTAATTCATGGCATTTAGTCTACCAGGAACCACAACAAGATCAGTTCTGTTGTCTATACTGATTCCAGCCCAAACTATCACAGATCCACAACCAAATCTATCCACTTCCTGTATAGTAGCGGCTGTGTAGCGTTCACCAGGACGTCTGTATATACACGTACTCGACCGTCGCAACGAGTTAATCGAAATCTGGAATCGTCTGTAAACAGTACAGGCGTTAAGTGACGAAGTTGCGAATCTCTGTGATCCAGACCAAACCTCATTCGCGCTGCTTTGTGATGCTGCGTAAGGCGTGGTGCGCAAACAAGTCGTCTTGGTTTCAAATTCGCTTCTTTTAATCTGTTTCTAACAGTTTTATCAGTAATTTCTATTCCATGTGCACGTCTTAGGTCGTTAAGGAAGTCTCGTGCTGTGGCAGTACCCTAACGTAGAGAGGAAAGGACAAGAAATCGGTATTGATTTTGAGGAGTTTTTCGATTTCAATTTTGTCCAGCTCTTCTAAAATATTGGTCTCCCGAAACCGATTCCATAAACGCTGAATAACAGAAGGGGAAACTCAAAGGTCCCTGCTAATATGTCGAACAGAGTGGCCATACTGAATAAGGGCGATAGCACGTAATAACTTGCACTTTACTAAGATGCCCCATTTCACATTTAATGACGTTTCTAATCAACAAAAAGTGACAACTGGATTCATATGTCATCTTTAGTAGGCTTTCATACTTGAATTCAAAGCATACTTGACTTTTTTTCCATTTTGTTTTGTGTTATAGCGTTTTCGACTTAGCCGCTCTATGCACGCTCTCAGTGCGACCCGGCACCGTGCCAGTGGTATGTGCACTTTTTTCGTGCAGTTGGTAAACCGAACGCTTCAGAGTGTCACAAACTGTCAATGGTCGGATCGTGATTAAGGTTAGAATCACGGTTAGAATCATATTTTAATCAGTTATAAATAAATTTTAATAGATAATGGTCCAAGAGCTAGAACTTTCAGAATCTGTCCCTTTTAGCGTAACAATAAGATAATATCAAGTCGGGCAACCTTCCGAGGGTGGTTTTTGCGCCCATAGATTTTTAAAGGGTAAACAAAGTCAAAAAATTACGTTATTATAATCAGTCTGTCGGTTTGGGATATAATAATAATAATAATAATAATAATAACCCTTTATTTTACAAGATACAAAAGTTATACATATATACATACATACATACATCAAAAGTTGATATCAAAATTTTTTATTCGCGGCAGTTTTTTCTGCTTTTCTGCATGGCAATTAAAATATCTTCTTCGCCCGCAGATGACGAAGACGATAATAAGTCCATAAGCCGTGACACTATCACTTTGGCGCAACCTGACATCGCTTGTTGACAGTCCGCCATATTGCACTGACACTGCACCGACTCCAGAAGTCGGAGCAAGAAAATTGCCCTCAGTGCGCACTGAGGGCAACTTTGGTCGTATGTCGATCACGCCGCACTCGACGAGTGCCACCTGAAAATTATAAGTCGAACACGCAAAACTGCCCCGGGGCAAGCCAGTGCAGAAAAAGTGCAGTAAGTCGAAAACGCTATTATTAATTTACATTTTCAAGGGCCGATATATTCACCTATCGTGAAACTGTTCGTCATCTAAACGACAAGATAAACGGTAAAAATGTGTCTATTCACCTGTCGTTAACATTACCGACCGGATAAATACGCTTAACGATCAAATTTATTTAGCGATCGAATGAACCTGCCGTAAACTAATGACGAACACTTTGATTGGTCACAGACAGTCACAGAGCATGTGCTGAATGTCAAACAAAAAGTCAAACTGACAAATATTTCCGTACGTCGGTGGTACTGTATTAATTGAAGTCATTATTTAGTTAATATGGCCGAATTTGCTGAATTCGTCCTTCATACCATTTTTTTTTACTTTTGGTCGTCTTTTTTAATTGATGCGGTTAGAAATGGGTGCGAATGAATTTTGGTTACGTTTTGTCAATGTCTATCAATGTCATTTACGGCGCTACATCTAGCGGCAATTAGTCCAGGTTATGATCCAAGTGTTGATTTAGTACACCTTTTTTACCGACATTTGATACTATACTGCCGAAAAACATTCGTTAGCGATGTTTATGTCCTCGTTGCCTGACGATAACTTACAGATCGGTGAAAAGACAGAATCATTTTTAACGCGAACGTTAGCGTAATCTGTTCGTTGGCTAACGACAACTTTGACGATAGGTGAATATATCGGCCCTTAGTGTAACTTAGAGCCGTTTGACACACAGTATCTTTACTGTGATTTTTACCATGATTTTAATTGTCACAAAGATCACAATAAAAATGCTGTGTGTCAAACAGCTATTTTACTATCATCTTTATTGGCATCTTTACTATGGTAAAAATATAGAACCTGTTCTATTTTCTTACGAGAATCTGCGCGAGAAAAAGCGCAGTCGACGATAAAAAAAGCCAGTAGACGATTGGTTAATTTGTGAATGGATATAGGCAACTAAAACTACACATGCAATTGTAAACACTAAACAAAGTTGTTTGGTTATGTTCACTTGTGAGTTAACCTCATGAACGTAAAATGTCGTGGCCGCGAGAGGCAGTTATTGTATTATTGGAAGAATATAGGAAGTGGCCAAATTTATATAAGGTCAAATCTGCTACCTATAAAAACCGTAATATGCGTAAAAATGCCTTGGATGCCGTCACTGCAAGTATAAAGCCTGTAAAATGCGATGTTACCACACAGGACGTCATAAATAAATTCAATTCTCTGAAGCAAAATGCGTCCAGAGAACTGCGAAAGCAAAATGCATTGAAGAAGAGTGGTGTCGGAGAAGAAGAGGTAAAGTAATTTATGAAACATATACAAATTCATTAATGTTTGTACCATTTTCAGGTTTATCATCCATCGCTCTGGTATATGGAGGAAATTATGTTTGCGTTTGATGGAAATGAAATCCGTGTGTCAACGGATACTCTTTCCGTGGAGACTGACAAAAATGTAAGAAAAGTTTGTAGTAATATAAAAATGCTGATATTTTATTATGGCGTTGCAGATGCAAGCAGACATGGATGAGGCATCGTCAAGCACAAACTCAGATGCTACGCAGCATACTGAAGTCTTTTATGTTAATGACGATTGGAGCCTGTCCCCGGACATGCATTCCGAATCAACACTTGGCCAGGAAACTACAGCTCAACCCTTGACAACACCTTCACGAGCTTCGTGCAGCCGGGATGCTCTATGCCAACCGCCAGTATCTAAAAGGAGGAAGGTTTGTTGCAAAGACACAAAGAGAGAAGATAATGTGCTGGAAAAAATGACCAGTGCATTAAATAAACTAACTGCAGTGGACACTGTTTCTACACCAAAACCTTTATATTTTGCCGAAGTGATAGCGTTTGGTGAATATATTGCTTCCAAACTTAGTAGGATTGATGATGAACAGATTCGGATCGATGCGGAAAATAAAATACAAGAAATTGTTAATGAGGCCATATTAAAAAGTCTAAATAAAACATAAAATCCTTCTTCTATAATGAATATTTTCTACCAATTGCTGTTTTTTATTGCATCTTCCTGCCAATGAACCGCACCATGGGCTGAATTAAAATAATGCTGAAACTCATCTCGAATAGCTCTGGACTTATTTCCTGATTTATTTCCACTCTGCCATCCAACTTTGGCAATTATTGTTTTACTATTTGGATCAGAAATTTTTGTAGCAGCTGTGTAATCCGCTCGCTTCCTATCGCATAAAAAGTTATGAAGGACTACACAAGCAAGCGTAATAAAACTGTTTCTACTTTTTCAGGCGCCAGAGCAATCGGGTGTAATAGCACTCTAAATCTGTTTGCTAAAATTCCAAAGGTGCTTTCAACCATTCTCCTTGCCCTAGACAATCTATAATTAAAAATTTTTGTGTTGTGACACAAACCACGCATTGGTCTGTCAATGGAAAAGCATCGTCTGCAAGAATTACAAATGGAACATCCGTTGCTCGGCCGGGCAATGGTTTGGGCTTTGGTAAGTTTAAATTATTATTTCTTAAAGCTGATGATAAACGTGACTGCTCAAAAACACCTCCATCACTTACTCTTCCATTGATGCCAACATTCACATATATGAATCGATAATTAGCATCCAGGAGAACGAACTGTGGGTACCTTTATAATTATAGTAGTATGAACCAGATGACACTGGAGGTCGGAATGTGATGTGACGACCATCTAGTGCTCCAATGCAATTTGGGAATTGCCATCTGTTTTCAAACTCTTGAGCAATTAGCAACCATTGTTCTGGTGTTGTTGGCATCTTCAAAACTGTATCTTTAAGTGCATCAAATATAGCTATGCAAACTTCTGGTATAAATCTGGAAATTGTGCTCTCATGCACTCTAGTTGCGAACATTAGAGATCTGTATGTTTCTCCCGTGGCAAGAAATCGAAGTGTTATTTCTAATCTATTTGCTGCACTAATGGAGTCTCTTATTAAGGTATCTTCTTTGCTTATTCATTTTTTACCATTTCTAAAAGAATAGAAAAAGTTTCTTTGTCCATCCTTAAAAAAATTTTATAAGACGGTGCATCTTCGAACTTTAACTCCCGGTTTAATAAACTAAGTGAACCTTTTCCCTGGTCCCGTCTCTTTATCCAGTCTTTAACCCATATAGTTCGAGATTTTCTGTCTTGTTCTCTCCGTCTTCTTCTTCGTAAAATTATTGCTGCAGCCCCAATTATTATACATGCTGCTATTTTCTTTTTCGTGTCATCCATCTTCCTTATTCGTATGTCGCTGACTAGTTGGTACACTACCTACATCGTAAATTTCACAACAATGGTGATGTAACCTCACAAAATGAATACAACACGCGGGTTTCCCAGATCTGACATCTATCAAACAACGCAACTGATCTGTGTAAAACAGCAAATTTCCGCACAAACAATATTTTGATGCCAATGAAGATCAGAGTAAAGATCTGTATTAAAATCACACTAAAGATACTGTGTGTCAAACGGCTCTTAGAAGGTGTCCCATTGCAGTACTAGATCAAAAACTTTTCACATGGTAAATTTGCCACATAAACCAATACATAACATACTGTTTTTAGCATCAACAGAATGCTCTGGAATGGAATGTAAAATGCACAATGGTGACATTTTATTAATTTCTTACCATTTCCATTATTCGATTCTTCACCTTTTGGATTTTCAGGTTCTACAATTTCCTCTAAACTAGATTCATCATTTTTTAGCAAGATTAAGTCTCCGGCAACAGCTTTCAAACCAAATTCCTTAATCCTGCGGGAAACAATTCTATTCCACACAAAACCTTGGAATGCGTGTATGTACAGCAGCCTCATATTACGAGGAATCTGCAAATGGAGCAAAAAAAAGTAAATGATGTTAAAATCCTTCAAAAAAAAATTACTAACGTTTTCTAATGCAGTGACGTAATCGTTCTTGTTCACTTTTGACAGCCCTATGAGGAGTTTTGACTCTATAGAGCTTTCCTCCCTCTCCGAGAATAATTTACACGCTTCGTTAGCGTTTCTGGTTTCTTCGTATTTTTTCTTTGCTTTTGATATATCTGAAATAACGTTGTCGCATTTCTTACATTTTAGAATTAAGTCACAAGCCTGAAAAGGAAATAATAAAATTAATTTGGTGGTTATAACTTAAATTTTATATAAAAAAAGACAATCATACTAGGAAATAGCTGAAGTCTTGCATATATTTTCAGTTCACCTAAAAGCACCCACTATGAAAGGGACGATCATTAACTTTTCAATAAAGGTCAAATACCTGGGGGTCACCCTGGATCACAAACTTAGCTGGAAAGCCCACATTGATAGAACCATAACTAGAGCCACCAGAGCGACATGGTCATGTAACAAACTGTTCGGTAGAAGTTGGGGCCTTGCCCCGAGGATGATTTACTGGCTCTACACCAAAGTGATTAGTCCAGTCATCACATACAGATCGATTGTCTGGTGGAACAAGACATCGGAAAAGGCAACCCAAACGAAACTGACAAAAATAAACGGCTTATATGTTTGGGCATTACAGGAGCAATGCAAACTTGCCCTACTGGCGCAATGGAGGCTATGCTAAACCTCACACCTCTGCACATGCATGTTAAAAGGGAGGCTGCTCGACGCCATAAGAATAATCCAGGCAGAGAACCTTACGGCAAACCGGGCCTACGGTCAGTTAAGCATTGCCAAGGCAATGCCGTGGTAATGCCAAAGGACATGATGTCACCTGTCATCAGCGACTCCGCATCACTGTGGTTCACAGATGGATCAAAGACCAAGGAGGGTGTTGGGGTCGGCATTAGTGGACCGGATTTGTCCCTATCTAAAGCCATGGGTCATTCTCAAACCATCTTCCAGGCGGAAGTTCATGCAATTGACTTACGTGCCCAGGAATGTTCCCATCGGAACTTACAAAGACAACTTACACTGATGTGGGTTCCAGGACATTCAGGGATCGCAGGCAACGAACAAGTCGACATCCTAGCCAGAGAAGGTTCTAAGACTCCCTTCTACAGACCTGAAACCTGTTGCGGCATCACAAAGAACCACATCAGGAAGATGGGTCAAAACCATCGAGATGAAAATATATATAATCTGGAGGTAGCAAGCGGTAAGAGTGGGGGAGGGTCAAAAATTCTCTGAGCTTCATAGGCTCTTGAAGTTAGATGTTTTTTTTAGTGACTTTATTTTAGTGACATCAAAATCACTAAATATCTAACTTCAGGTATATAAACAAACCTATGATTCTAACGTGATTCTAACCTAAAACGTACCTAAAACTATTCGTACATCGATTTTATGTGTCAGCAGTGTTTTAAGTAAACCCATTTGTAATATTAATAATGGCCAGGTAGTAGAGCGGTATAAATTGTTTGATGACATGACAGATGATACAGATTATTTAGATTTTTCAAATATCAGTCAATGTTGTAGAATACATAGCAGGTTTTGTAGTAAAAAGATTAAAAAAAGAATTAAAGGTAATTGGTGTTTAGATGCCTGTATTGCTTCATCAGCAAATAAATCATCTTTAAGTTCATTAAAAAATAAAGGTAAATTAATACATCCCTCAAAGGATGTTATATTAATAAGCAAAAAATGTGAGCGAGTTTGTCGGCGGATACTGATTGTCACAAACAATGCTCCACCAAACTTGAGCAATACTTGAAAATTTAGTACACTCTGTTTTTTGTGCAGTATACACACATTTATTTAATTCACTTAAAAGCCACATTATAAACTATGAGCTTGGTAATAATCACATTGTATTATTAATAAAGGAAGTAGCAAAAATATATTTGACGTTCAGACTATTATATTGCCAAAACTCACAATATTCATGCTAGAAAATCAAGTATAAGACAAAAATATACAAAACCTTAAAGAAAATAATGTTATAACATCAACCAATCCTTTCAATTTCGTTTAAAAAGCATAATTGCAATGCTTCCAAAAATTGCTAGTTTTTTTAAACATTACGAGTTAAATTTCAAATAGTGTATATTTCCATCAGTACTGTGATGATTTGATCACTAACTTCTGTAACTCATATTATGCATTATAAAGTGATAATTACTTCCTTTTCTACTTATTTAACAGACTAAAAATAGATTATAAATAAGAGAACCATTTAAATATTACATTGTAGTCTTTGAATTTGCCGCGTGTCGCCCTCTGTATGGCCCTATGAGAACTAAACAACTTTTGACCCGTTTTAGCAGTGGTGGGGACTATTGCATGCTACCTCCAGATTATATATATATATTTTCATCTCGATGTTCAAAACTGGGAAGATAAAGCTAAACGAGCTTAACGGGAAACATCACCTGGCATGAGACAAGCTAAGCCTACAATAACCTTCTCCGTCTCCAAGGCCAGAGAGTATCTCCAGTTACAAAAACCAGACCTTCGACTGATTACAGGTCAATGTATCGAAGATGGTGATATCTAGGCCGGATGCAAATTTTAAATAAATCAAAAATTACAGCCACGACAGGTCTCCTTACAGGACATTGTCCACTGAGATATCATCTCACAAAGATTGACAGACTGTAGATTCTGCGGGGGGTCCCCGAGACAGCGGTACACCTATTGTGCGAATGTGACGCTCTAATGCGCGCAAGACAAAACCATTTGGGAGCCGCCATCATGGAACCGGCAGAGCTGAAATCTTACACCTTGAACAATTACTGACTTCGTAAAAAGGCTCAACATCGAAGGACTAATGTATGAGGGAAATACAAAAGATCTTTTAGGTCAAAGTATATCGAAAGGCACAGATGCTATACTACCCAACTCTACCATACCATACCATATATTTACAAATGATCAAACTACATACCTCTCTGAAATTTCCCAATAACAGTTGTAGTCCGATATCATGTGTAGGTACTTCTTTATCATTCCCAAATCTCTGCAGGCCATAATAATTTATAAATCCTTTTTCCTTCAAACTTTCCATAGAGTTGTGAATTAATTTGTCATCGGCGGAAACATTTTTCAAGGCAATCCGAAACCTATTGCCAAGCAGCTCGCCTAATTTTAGAGGTTTATCCTTGAATGTTATGTTACCAACGTGGAGATAGCGCAGTTGGCGTGTTTGGTTAATAAGTTTTTTTGGGTCTACTTTTCTAACAGAGAACCATTGAGTAGTTTTAGCCCTACGGTCCTTAACACCAGCATAGGTAAAGTTCCCAGCTTTCATTCGTAAGCAGTCACTTATTTTTAATGCAGCTTCTAAAGTATCCACGTTTTCTTTGTAAACCAAAAAATGCACATATTCTCCTTTGTCTCTGGGCCATTCCTCACGTTTATCATTTCTTTCTACATAACGTGAAAAAAAAGGATTATAATACTGTGGTTACATATATTAGGATATATGTAATAAGTAACCCAGAATGTATGACATTAGTTATATCAGACTTTGATTACATGAATGAATAATTCGAAATTACAGAAATAGCGGCTCATTTGCAAAATCGTTGAAAAATTCTAAGAGTAAACCTCCAGTTCCTTTGGGCTCTTTTGAACAAAAAGCTTTTTAGATCTAAGTTTGGTCATGAAACTTCTAAATATGAAGTTTCGTCCCGATACCTTTAGTAATTTCTCTGGAATCGTCACCACAAAAAACGGACACACACACACACACACACGATGTATTTGACTAATCGTTAAATTTTTACTACTCTATAATGCCATGTTTTCGTTACTAGGGTTTGGTCATTTTACATTACTAATGATTGCGTACTACGATATTTTATAAATACAGTGAAGTATGGCTAATCCGAACAGAAAGTTGGCAGACCTCGTTCGGATTACTCGATCGTTCGGATTACCCATATCGTATAAAATGTATTTATAATCCGAACGGCGTTCGGTGTATCGATGCCTTCTATTTTTTTATTATTTTACACATTTTAAAGTGCTATCTATTATCCAAACTAAGTTAGGATTATAGATACCTCTCAGTTACCTATTGCTAGTGTACTAGAAATCAGAACACATTTTTCTTTATTTCAGTTTGGAAAAATAACACAAAAATATAGTTTTTTTTAAACTATACAAAGTAACAGGAAAATAAAATACCTTTCTCCTTAAACAAAGTAACACAATACAATCACAATGTAATAGATATTTATGTACCAAGGGCATTAAACGGATGTTTATGCCCCGAGGGTGACCGTTTAAAAACCTTGAGGGCCGAGAGGTTTTAAGTCGACCGAGGGCATAAATATCAAGTAATGCTGGTGGTACACACAAAATTTTATGTCCTACAATGGTTTGGTTCATCCGCTTGAATAATATTAATAAATATTTTGACGCTATCAAGTGACATGCGTATCTACGGAGTTGAATAACAATATAAACAATTCGGAGTTGAGTAACAATACAGACAATTAATTGTCAAAATTATAACCTTAATTGCCAATAATTGACATTGACGATTTAAAATTTACAATTTGAATGACAAATATTTGATATATTTGACATGGCAACCATGGCAACCCGTAATGCTCGTGCGGGCGTTAAGAATCCTTAACGCCCTTGCGTTAAGAAGCAGTTTTTGCCCTGGTATCTACGATGTAAAATGCCACTTTATGATCATGTAGGACATAAATAGATAACCATTAACGATATAAAAAAAATGAACTCGTTTAAACCAGGGCTGCGGAGTCGGTCAAAAAATTCTCGACTCCGACTCCGGATATTTTTCGTAGTCTGACTCCGACTCCGGAAAATAGCATACAATAAAATTTAATAGTTGTGTGTAATAAAATTATCACATATATAAATAACCACAAAATAAAAAAATGTTGAAAAGAAAAGCACTTCCAGGAGAAAGATGAAACAAATTTAATAAATTAAACTGCTAGTATTCTAGCATCTGATTGTATTAAACATAGGGCTTGTGTCATATCAAATTAATCACAAACCAATGCTGAAGATATAAGAAAAACAGAGTTTCCAGTGAATTTGTTGGTGAAAAAAAAATTAAACTTACACAATCTAATTGTAAATAAAAAAAAACTGCCTATTGATCGGACCACAAATTAAAAAGTAATGAGCATATTTGACAAATGTTATTTGTTTTTCAAAATATATCTAACATCATTAAGAATTCAACCGTTTTCTGATTAGAGAACACACAAATCGGCACTGCTTTGTCCATTTACACGACCTTCTATCTCTAATATAAACAAAAGCAACGATACTATCCAATGTCCATCCAATAAGACTAAATAAAGTACAAAAAATAATAAAATATAAAATAAAATTCATTCTAATAGAAACTAAATTAAGTGCAAAATACGGTTTATAAAACTTTTGTGAGGAACAGAATAGTTTCATTTTTAATTATTTTAAAAGTTGAAAATAATCTGTCAGCGTTCACCTGTGTTAGTAGCAATGCCGTCACAATGATGAAGCAAAACACGTATAACTTCTGGATAAGCGAATATTGCTACATTGAACTTAGACAAACGGCCCAAATTCTCAATATCATTCAAAAATCTTGAAATTGCCTTTTCAAATTTCCGCCGGATCACTTTTGTTAATCATTTTCCCTCCAGTTTGGAAAGAAATTTCTTTGAACTCCGACTCCGACTCCACAGCCTTGGTTCAAACACTCTTAGATTCTTTTGTAACCAGGGTGATTACAATCACCCTGAATCTAACGTGGTTTATAAAGTATTCGAGCATTGTCTTCCATTATGGCCGCAGAGATTGAGGATGACGTTCACGCTGCTGCAAAAACCAGGTATACCAAGCGTTATAACGCTTGGTCTTCATCAGGCAATGTCAATACTATTTGTACGGCCGGGTGTACAAATAGTATTGACATTGCCCGATCCTTTTCCAGTCGTGGTAATTATCTTAAAATTTGCATTTTTTTGCCTTTAACCGCCCTACCTTTGGGTTTATATTCAAAAAGTAAGTAGAAAACATCGCGTTCGGGCGATGATATAACGGCCGTATCATCTACGTCCGTATGGGTAGGGCAGTTAATATTCGCGATTGTGGCATTGCCTAGATTATAGCATATGGCAAATGAACTATAGGAGAAGCCCTAGTCTTTTTAATTTATTATTTCCTCTTTTTGGGTTAATGTTTGCATAATGTAGTTTCTGGTAGACATCTTTACTAGCTAAAGTAGTGGTAATTTTAGTTCAACATATGATAGGGTGCGCAAATACCACATTACACAAGAGGGCCGCTCGGACTACCCAGCAGTTCGGATTAGCCGTACATCACTGTACAAGCATAATATAATGAAACTTACCAGCATTATCAAATTTCTTAAACTGGATATATTTTTGGGTATCCTTGCCCACAGTAGTGGCACATATTTTCCGCTTATAGTAATATTTAACTGTCTTATGTATATCCGACCTTATATCCTTATCTAAATCTGTAACATCAATTTCTACTATCTTTTCATCAGTGTCCTCTTTTAAAATATTAGCAATTTTATTCCACTTTTCTTGCGGAATATTAACACTGGGAGATTCCTCAGGAATAGAGCCTTCGTGTTCAGCAGCGCCTGAAATAGTTGCAATGAAAAAAAAAACACCACTTGAGCGTTAGAACCAATGCTCACTTACCCATTTTAAAATCTTTCGGAACTGATGCAGTAGTAAATTTTGCAATTTCTCCATTTAGCGCAATTTCGTTAACGTGAAAATCCGAATAACGTGACTTCAAAATACCCGAAAACCCTTCTAAATCGCTTACATATTCGGTTATACCCACATCAGTTTCTTGAAGTTGAATAGGTTTTGTTTCATTCGAGTATTTCTGCTGGAATGTTCGCCGAATAGACCTAAACCCCCTATTTCCGCGTCTGTTATTATGAAAACCTCTACTTCTGTTCATTATGGAGTGTTTTCTAAAGGAATAACGTGGTATAAGCGATAAAAGTTAGGTGTAAGATGGGTGTAAGGTTATGTTTATAAAAACACGTGAAACACGTCTACTTCTGAGCCCTGAGTTGCTTTCTTCTTCTTCCAGGTATGGGGTGAAGTTGATGTTTGAGCCGGGATGGCTCCTTTCTGACAACTGACCAGTGATGCCACCAGCAAACCGTAGTGGGCCGATACCTTGAACGAGAAATTCCGCTACCGGCCGCTACCACCTTGGGCGGTTGCGTTACCGGGGGGGGGGGGGGTTATATTATATTATAAAATTTGGTGTAGACAAATTTTTATAAATTTTGTATTTGTGTGTGTGGTGATGTTGTCGGGGGGGGGGCGAATATCATAGAGTCGCCAAAGGAGAGCTGGAAGAAGACTACTACATAATGTATATGTACCTATATTTATTAATCAACATATAACATATCGAATAAAAACACAAAATAACCTATTAACTACAACAACATTAATAGCGTTTTCGATTTATACAATTTTATGCACTCACTTATAGCGTTTTCGATTTACACATAAGATGGTAAATACCTCAAAATACCAACATTGGCAATGGTATTTACCATCAGGAAAACTGGAAACTTCTTTTATTCTTCTCCTTCTGTTCACCGTGAAGTTGGTTTTCAAGAATTGCAACGAGTCAGTGCATAAAATTGTATAAATCGAAAACGCTACCATAATGACATTATTGGCAACAATATGTATAAATAAATGTTTAAACATTTAAAACAACTTATGAAAAGATAGTATTACTCCGAGTCGGAATCAGAGTCGCTGCCGCTATTTGCTGTATTCTTTTCTTTATACGTGTATAAATCGCTTTTATACCTTTGAAGGTGCCTTTCATCAAATTTATAGTTGATGCAACAATTTTGTTGACTGTGTAATTCCAACTTTATGCGCAAAATAGCGGCTAGATTTTTACTCAAAAGTCGATTCCTTTTCTTTGTTTTGACGTCAGTCATTAGGGAAAAAACTCTTTCAACATCAGCAGTGCCATGTGCCAATGATAAAATTATTAAAGCAATTTCCCCAATGTTTGCAAATAAATATTTATCATTTATCAAGTTTTTTAATGTTTTTATGTTTTATTGTTTGTTTAGTTGAATTTGAAGAGAATCGCTGGCGCCATCTGATGAGCGAAGAGTGGAAAATGGAAAAATAGGAATCTGTAATGAATATTGTGCATACTGCTACTATGTTGCATACTTTCTGTTTTACAACTCGTGCGGGACGGGGGGGGGGGGGGGGGTGCGTCCATGCGTTACATCATGCGGGGATATTGGGCCAGGGGAGAGGGGCGCGTTCATTCGGTAATGAAATGTACGGTTGCCAAAAATTCCGCTACCAAAGACCCAACGCCGCTACCCCGCTACTTCACAAAAATTCCGCTACTGGTAGCGGAATTCCGCTACCGGTGGCATCACTGCAACTGACACCAGACACAGTCTCTACCTAATTTCACAGAAGTAGTCGCATTAGCTGTCAGCAAAGGTTATCCAAGTACGAGATTTCTCAGTTTGAGGGGTAAAGGGAGATTGTGACGTCACTAGAGTAGTGCGCTGCCACCAATTTGAATGCTCATTTCGTTGTATGATTTAGGTTAAGTAGGTGCATAATTATATTGAAAAAATAAATGCATCTTTATTGTGATTTTTAAATGATTAGGATGAAAAAAAAATGATGAATGTGATTATCACAACATGCTATTTCAAGAAGTTGTTAATAATGCTGAATAAGTACATTAGTATGTAATGTATGTCCGATTAAAGAAATGTGTTGTGCTAAACCAGGTCTCTGCAGTTGGAATCAAAATTTAGCAGAAATTCAGTGAGTGGAGTCTACCTACAAACAAAATCAAGAGCCGGAGTCGAAGGTGGTATAGCGGCAACCACATATTTTTGCAACCATGCAAATTGGGGGTTGAAACACTCAAATTATCAGGAATTGAAGTCGAATGTTTGGTTTACCGACTCTACAGATAAATAAATAGAAAAACTATAACTAAATCAGTACTGGTAGTATTGGTACAACTTGCTTATTAAACCACTCATTGGCTTGTCCTGATTACAATATTTGGTTAGAACATACGTACAAAGAAAAAATAAAAAATCAGAAAGAAGCTTTATTGTACAAATTTTCTCATCTTTGTTGTAATTTTATTTTTAATATCAGCTACTCTTCGTTAAATATTTAGATTTTTTTGCTGTTGAAAAGTAAAATTAAAAAAGATTTATCCGTACATATATTCTTTGCTCGACAAAAGCTTTCAAAACTATGGTATCAATAATTGGAGCTAATTCTTTTCGAATTATTAATCCCATCCCCCTTAAGTCTTTCGAACTTGCTAATTCATTTTATTAAACAAGCGTTTAAATTCTTCCGACGGATTTATTAGTCCGTCAAAAGATAAATGACGTATCCAGGATGGAAGGGAGTATGGGTGCTCTTGCTGGTCTTCGTATGAGTAATGTCCCAATTGTGGATACAGCCGCCGCCGAAAAATCAACACAGTGCACTACCGGGTCTCCCTGGCAACAAAATCATGGCATCAATGTGGCATCGCATTCCCGCTATCAAATGTGTTATGTTAGAGAGGAGAGGGACGAGAGCGGCAAGGAGTTTGACTAGCCCTATGCTTTGCAATCTTTGCGTACCATACAGGAAATAAAACTACGCTAGGGTATTAGAAATAGCGGGTAGTCCCCGCGAGACCAAATGTAGGAGAGAGAGGAGAGCGGTAAGGGGTCCTAGAGTATCGCTGTAGAACGGGGTTCACAAAAACTGTCCGCGACGATGTAAATTGAAATATTGTAGGAGAAAATCATGAGAAAATACGATATAGAGTGGGTTGCGCCATCTTGTGGCCGGTTGTGTCACTAGACTCATTCCGGTCTCCGTTTCGGCACCGGTGCGGAAACCGGGCGACTTTTAGCCGTATCGTATATTTTAAAAACATGATTGTTAAATGGGTACGATACGTCGACGACATCTTCACAATATTAAAAGCGAGTCAAGATGAAATAGATAATTTTTCAAACTACTTAAACAACATACACCCAAATCTAAACTTTACCTTAGAGATACAACAGAATAATAGTTTAAATTTTCTCGATGTGACCTTGATTAACAATAAGAATAAACTGAACTTCGAAATTTACAGAAAGGCCACAACTATAAATACAATCATTCCATTTGACTCAGCCCACCCTATAAATCATCGACTCGCCGCTTTTCACCATCATATAAACAGACTACTAACATACCCAATCACTGAAATAGCAAAAACAAAGGAACTACAATTCATATATGATCTAGCAGAAAACAATGGTTTTCCCCAAAACAGTATAAGGTCTATAATAAACAGAGCAAAGAAAAAACAAGATCCACTCTACACAAATGAAATACCTAATAACAAACAAATCTACAGACATTTCACATATAACAACACGAATAGAAAGTTACAAAAAACATTAAACAAGTATAATATAACACCAGCATATAGTAACCCTAACCAAATAATTAAGCAATTATCTGGACATAAATATGAAAATAAAACAGATATGGAAAAAAGTGGCATTTACTCTGTTAATTGCACTAATTGCAACTCAGTTTACGTAGGACAGACAGGAAGATCTCTAGCTAAGAGAATAACAGAGCATGCTAATCAAGTAACATCAAGCGTATACAAACATGTTATTCAAACTGGACACAAAATAGATTATAAGAACGTAAAATTAATCCATAAATGCAATAAAGGGTTTAAGATGGACATATTAGAGCAGCTAGAAATAGAAAGACGGAATAGAAACACACAAACAGAATTGATTAACGACCAAGTACAATTTTACAAAAGGCCCTTGTTTACTTACCTAAATACGATTTAAAATTCAATGAAATCGACTGATATACCACCACATACACGGCACACATACAACATCGGTTGCATACATCGTACAATACACATTTATGGAATAAGGTTAACATTCCGCATGGCATACATACGTCCACATACTCATTCGCTAAGATCTCTAGAACTGAAACAATGTTAAATTATGACCACATAGACTCTGCAAACTGACTGTAAGTAGTTTCTATCACTAAAATACAAACTATGGTACCTGTTGTACAATATTATGTAACCCGGTGTGGATTAAGTGTTATAATTAAGTGCAGTTGATTGGCTTTTTCAATTTTTTGTAGATTCCCGACTGATGATGATCTGTTAAGATCGAAACATGTCTCGAGTACAATAAATAATAGCAAAGAAGGAGAGGTTTTTATTTTTATTTAAGTTGAATGTATTATTTATTTATTATTTATTTATTATTTATTTATTATTTATTTATTATTTATTTATTATTTATTTATTATTTATTTATTAATCATTTATTATTTATTTATTATTTATTTATTATTTATTTATTATTTATTTATTATTTATTTATTATTTATTTATTATTTATTTATTATTTATTTATTATTTATTTATTATTTATTTATTATTTATTTATTATTTATTTATTATTTATTATTTATTTATTATTTATTTATTGACTGACGTAACTGTTGTTCCATACACTTCTCCATAATTCAAAATTATCGAAGTTAAGTCCAAGTCTCCAAAGTTATCGGGATTACATCTTCTTGAAAGTGGAGTAATGAGTGCGGTTTCCATACACTGGGAAATACGCCCTGCTCAAAGCACCAGTTAACCACATGCGTTATTACCGAAACTATAGCAGGCAGCACATCTTAATGAAAGTAATGTTTATATTATCAATTCCAGTAGCATTCGAGTGTATGCTCTGAATGATGTTATCAATCAAAATCAATCTACATGAGCAAACTTAAAAACGTCGATCTGTGGAAAGCGTGTATTCCTACTATAGAACTCAACCAAGCCAGCATCGCACGTCAAGCCAGAGCCGGAACTAGCAAAAAAATGCGTTTGGATCATTTGAATTTTTTAATTTATTAGGAATAGATAATGCCCCAAGCTGGGCAAAGTTAATCAGAAAGTTAACTTCGTTAATCATTAATGCGTTAACAAAAAAGTTAACTTCGTTAACCGATAGTCCGCTAATTTGTTACAAATGTAACGGAAGTTAACGTTAACCGTTAATCGTTAACATTTTATAAAAAAAATATAGGTTATGTTGAGTGCCGATTACCGGTGAGTATGCAACCCAAATAACTGCGGACCTTTCTTGCGGTTGCATATGTAAAAATTGCCTTAGAAGCTTTTCAAACTAGGTACAGTGGTAACTAAAAGAACTAAATTGCGAGATACAAAGATGAAAAGATCAACTAAAGCTACTTTACTAAAGCTACTACAGTTCAAACCTGCACTTTCAACAAAGCAGTTTTGAAAAATTTTATGCAATTTTATGACAATTTGTACACCATTTACATCTGTGCAACTTTAATAAATCGCATGGCTTGAACATCACTCATCAGGGATTTTTATTTTTTGACTACAATAGTTGCTTTGGGTTGGTAGCAAACATAACGTCCATGCTTTGCTATTAAATTATTGATTACGCTTTTCTTCAACACACGGTTTTTAAATCACAGCAAACAATAACAAATAACGAAATGCGGAATAGGTTATGTTTCGCGTCTATACACAGTGGTGTTACCAAATTTTCATTTTAGACAAAATTTCCTAGATCGTTGCTATAAACGCACGCACTTACATTTCTAGAACTGATCGAACTGATCGAACTGATCCAAATAGACGCTTCTCGTTCTGGTTTTTGATCTGACGATGTGCGCGCGCATTTCTCCCAAGACCACCCAGGACTAAATTAAGTTGGCAACTGTGCTTTGTAAAAAGCCTAATTAGTATCAAATGAAATGTAATTGATAAAAGATAAGTGTGACAATGACATGCATTCATTGAAAACTAAATAATTATATAATAATAATAATAATAACAATAAATGGTTTATTGCATTCTTTACATGTTAACAAATACAAGTAAAAGTAGAAAAGTTATGAAAAAACTGAAAGAAAAAGAAAAGTAATTTATACAAACATATCAGAAGCAATCTTATGGCGCGTTTCAGCATTTTGTTGCTGTTCTACCAACCCACCATACATACACATTAGTTAGACAAGAAACCGATGTAAATAAAGGTAAAATAAATGCAAGACTAAATAAATGAAATTGACCAAAACAAAAAAGATAAAGCAATAAAAAAAAAAGGAAAACTGTTCGTGAAATCTCTCCCAGCATCAAGAGACCACTCCCAAACAATCACTGCTCCGCCAAAAATCTCTCCTTACGCCCCCTTCTAATATTAAACAATGATATATTGCCCGGTACTGAAAATATATACTTATTGTACGTTTTGTAAATTTGGTAAGAAACGCTGCACTTAAATCGCTCAGTCCTGTGCCACGGTGGGGAGAGAGCTCCTTTGAATCTTACATTGATCGTATGCACATCCGAACGCGATTTTATTTTCGACACCAAGAAGGTGGCTTAGCAGACATAACTACATTATAAAAAGTCTGAACTGCATGCATAGTTCTTCTGTTGGCCATGTTTAGCCATCCGATGGTTTTAAACTTGAAGCTCACGTGATCATGCGTTCTGAGACCAAAAATAAGACCAACGCACGCATTTTGGACCCTCTGTATCCTGGCCTTCAGCTGACATGTTAGAAATGATGAATATAATACGTCGGCATAATTGAAATGACACAGTATTAGGGATTCGCATAACATTATTTTCGCCTTTCTTGTTACAAAATGTCGAACACTGTAAACGTATTTCATACTCAGATATGTTTTTTAAGGCAAGCGTTAATGTGTTCCCGAAACTTTAAATTCTCATCGAGAGTAACACCTAAACTTTTAACTTTTGTGCTGACTTCCAATCTATTTCCGTCCAGCTCTATGACCACTCTGTCGCGAATGCGATCTCTGACTCTTTGAGGACCAAAAAATTAGTTCCGTCTTATTGTTATTTATCTCCAATCCGCGCTGTCTGGACGCATCAGCTAAGGCTTGCGAATCACGATTAAATCGGAGACAGGAGTAGGTACTGGGTCAGCTGTGCTGACCTTGAATGACCTCAAAGCTCCAAAGGTCAGCCAAAGGTCACGCGGCTAACTTGGCTGACCTTGAATGACCCCGATGACCTTGAAAATTCAAATTTTCCCGCCAACCCCAAAAATTCAAATTTTCCCGCCAACCAAATTTTCCCGCCAACCAAATTTTCCCGCCAACCAAATTTTCCCGCCAACCCCAAAAATTCAAATTTTCACGCCAACCCCAAAAAATTCAAATTTTCCTTCCAACCCCAAAAATTCAAATTTTCCCGCCAAATTCTACGCCACCATACTGCGCATGCGTGACGACTCAAACCGAGCGCGGCCGAACCTGAGTGTATGACTCACACGTCGATGTTAGAGAGAGAACGCAAGAGGCCACGCGGCATGACGCCATCTTTCAACAGCGCATGCGCAAACAAAATTTTTGAATTTTCGCGGGCGAATTTTAAGGTGTGGCAAATCTGCATGCGTGAACTGAGAATTTGGCGCCATCTTTCAAATCTCGTACACCGTCTTCTTATTTTAAATGGTCATCTTCGATATTAATTCAAATCCCACCACGCATGCGCAAACCAATCAAATTTTCGCGCTAAATTTATTCAGACTAATTTTAAAATTCTACAGAGCATGCGCAAACCGACTAAATTCAAGTTTTCGCGCCATTGAGGATAAATTTCAAAGTTTAAAACGTCTTTATTAATACAAAAATAATTGCAACCCTGTATAATCACAACAGAGTCAACCGCGCAAACCGATAAAATTAAAATTTTTGAATTTTCTCCAGCCAAAGGTCACGCGGTTAACTTCAGAGTGTTGCCAACTTCAGAGGAGTGTTGCCAACTTCAAAGTAAACAATTGTGAGGTTAGAATTCCCCTCGATGCACCTTCGGAATAAAAAGCCAGGGCGCAACTATGATCACAGTAGAGCTTGGAGCAATACTATTAATCCGCAGCGGCTACTGTGGTAAAAATTTACATGACAACCAGTGAATAAAGGATATACATATAGAAACATAACCTAAAAAGTTAACTTAAAAATAGTGGTCTAATAATTATAATAGTGAGAATAGAAATGTTTGGTGGTGACTGATTAGTTACTTTTTTGATTATTTTTCGAATAGTTGCAATAAGTCCATTTATTGTTTTCACGATACGCAACAGTTGACTACAAGTTTTAATTATTCTACTTACGTGTTCAAGCTTCTGCACCGCAATACCGTAAACAATACACTAACTCTCTTTGATAAGAGCCAAGGTCTACTATAACTATTCTTATCTCTGACGTCAGCAACTGATAAGAAACCAACATATTTCTTTCTTCGAAACATTTGCAAGAATGTTGGAATGTTGATTAGATATCGCGACAGCAGACGCATGAGGTCGTGAAAACAATAAATAAACGGAATAATCACCAGGCAACATCAGTCAGTCTGTGTTTACAGTTAGCTACAGTTGTTCATCCGGCTACAAAAGTTACTTCAAGATGTTTACGATTACAAAAGATATCTCCAGGAACATCAAGCGGTTCAACATGACCGGACGTACCGTGGAGTTTAAAATAAACTCCATTCCTGGTAAGCAAATGTTTTTTCTTAATTGTATATAGGTAGAAATCGGTACTTCTAGTTCATTTCTATCGAAAGGTCGCACTGTATTAATATTCTAAATGTTTTCTTTTCTTTTGTATGCACATACACAATCATGACTAATACATATATCGTTGTGTACAATTAACACTAAATTTATTTTATTTTGTAGACGATGCCGAACCTGTTAGTTGGGTCCGCAATGCCATCAATGGGGCCATTCAACCGATTCCAACCTGATCGGTAGGGTTCAGCTGCCCCGTTGCCGACAACGGGGCAGCTGAACCCTACCGATCAGGTTGGAATAAGCATCTGCAGCTCGGGGTTTGCCAGAGGAGAAGGATGGGTGCGCTTTCAGGAGGCCTCTGCATTGAATACCGATGATATTTGGAATGTACTCAGCTCCATTTTCCAATCCAACTCGATGGGTCTAAGCACCGATACGTTTTGTCTTGGAGTTACATCGGTAAAAATGCCCGTTGGAAGAGGAAAAAAGCACAACCAATACAACAACTATGCGGAAGAGTGCGCAAAACGCAAAGGTATCGCAACCATCAATAATAACGATAACCTTTGTTTACCCCGCGCTCTGGTTGTTGCCATGGCTCACGTTACTAAGGACAGTGCATATAAGGAGGTTCGCCAGGATATCCGAAAGACGCAGACGTTACGAGCACGTACTCTAACGTCCGAGGCTGGTGTCATCATTCCGGAAGAAGGATGTGGAATTCCCGAACTTATAAAGTTTCAAGACCACCTAAAAGAATTCACCATCATTGCCTACCAGTATGGGGCAAAAGGGAAAGAATTAATGTATAAAGGTACGAAAACACGTCAAAATTTAAATTTATTGTACCATAACGGGCATTATAACGTCATTACTTCACTCACTGCTGCGTTTTGCTGTAATTATTACTGCGAGGAGTGCAATGTGAGTTACAACACTAAAAATGCACATAGATGTCTCGCCTCCTGTTTTGCATGCCAACAGTCACCCCCATGCCCTCAAGAAGTCCAAATTAAATGCCGCGAATGTCTTCGAACCTTCAACAGTCAGAGGTGTTTCGACAATCACACGAGAAAGGGTATCAACGGAGGTTCGAGTCTTTGCGAAACGATACATCAGTGTGAAAAATGCCTGAAAACCATGAAAACTGAGAGGGAGCATACTTGCGGGGAAATTTTCTGCAAAATTTGTCGAAAACATCAACTTTCTCCACATCAGTGTTATATTCAACCAGATTCTGGTAAACCCAAAGACAAAGACTTCTTGTTTGTTTTTTATGATCTGGAGACAATGCAGGAAAAAGAACTGAATGATGGGTCTTTACTGCATGAACCAAATTTGTGCGTTTTTAAGACATGCTGTGCACATTGTATAAACACCCGTGATAGCCGTTGTCAAAAGTGTGGTGTTCGTGTTCGAATCTCAACGGATTTGTTGGACAATCATTTTAATTCGAGCCCCATTAATTGGTTTCTCACAAACTTATTAAATTTAACAAAAAAATATAAGCATGTAATCGTTGTTGCGCATAATGCACAAGGATTTGATAATCAATTCTTACTCAACTACATTTTAACGCGCACAGATCTTACACCCGAATTAATAATGAGAGGAACTAAAATTATAGAAATGAAGGTGGCTAATGTTAAATTCATAGACTCCCTCAATTTTTTCCCAATGTCTCTGGCCAAATTACCCAAAGCATTCGACCTCCCCGATATTTTCAAGAAGGGCTATTTTCCTCATTTATTCAACACGAGCACCAATCAAGATTACGTGGGACCTCTGCCAGCCATCCACTATTTTTCCCCAAATACCATGATGGGTACAGATGACGACGATTTCGATGAGCGAAAAGAGTTTTTAAAATGGCATTATAAACATAAAGATAATGTGTTTGATTTCAAGAAAGAAATCGTCGAATATTGCATTTCGGATGTTGAAATCCTGACTGAGGCGTGCCCAAAATTTAGAAGCGATATGCTGGAGAAAACCAACGTCGACCCGCTGATGGAGGCTTGTACCATCGCGAGTGCCTGCAACAAGGTGTTCAGAAGAAACTTTCTGAAACCTCAGACCATCGGAATTATCCCCAAAGGTGGCTATAGATGGAAGGATAATCAGTCAAAGATTGCGATTCAATGGTTGGTGTGGGAGGAGAAACAGCGTAATATCAAAATTATTCATTCGGCGAGCGGTCGAGAGACCGTTATTGGAGGGGTAAAAGTAGATGGATACTGTAAGGAAACCAGACAAATTTTTGAATTTCACGGATGCTACTATCATGGATGCATAATGTGTTTGAAGTATAATCGTGATGCCCCGTTACACGATAATTCATGGGATACGATTGAAATGAGGTATGAAACCACCCAAAGTCGAACAAAGCGTTTAAGGGAACTCGGCCACGAGGTCATTGAGATGTGGGAGTGTAAGTTTAGAAGATCGATGGAGTCACAGAATGAAATAAGTCTCTACACCGCCAATCATCCCATGGTCGAGTCAGCACCTCTTAACCCTCGAGATGCATTTTACGGAGGTCGAACAGGAAACTGCTCCACCTACTACGAGTGCAAACCTGGGGAGAAAATTAAATACATGGATATTTGTTCTTTATATCCTTGGGTTTGCAAGAATGGCAAATTTCCCATTGGACATCCACGAAACGTGTACGTCGGTGAAGAGTGTCCCAAAGATATTGAACAAGTTGAGGGGTTAATTAAGTGTACAATTCTACCTCCGCAGAATCTGTATCATCCCGTTCTACCCTGCAAAATGAACGATAAACTCATGTTTGTGTTGTGCAGAAGTTGCGAAGAGATGATGAATATAGACGAAGATTGTACACATAACGAAGAGGAGCGAGCCTTGACGGGAACTTGGGTGATAGATGAGGTCAAGAAAGCCATAGAATTGGGCTACAAAACGGTGACCATTCATGAAATTTGGCAGAGTGACATCGAGCAGTACGATCCTGTTTCAAAAGTAGGGGGTTTATTCACAGAGATGATGAATAAGTTTCTAAAAATGAAACAGCAAGCGTCCGGATGGCCGAAACCATGTGTAACAAAAGAGGAAAAGGATAGATATATTGAAAATTTCCTCAATTCTGAAGGAATTCAGCTGGAATTTGAGGTTTGTAAGAATGCAGGTCTGCGTTCTCTAGCCAAGTTAATATTGAACTCATTCTGGGGAAAATTCGGGCAGCGAGAGAATCAGGCAAAGGCCTGCATCATCCGTCAACCAGATGAGCTGTTCCATCTTCTCTCAAACCCGGCCATTATCGTCAATAGTTTATTACCTATAAACGAAGAAATCATTATTGGAAATTACGAATACAAGGAGGAAGCCTACGACTCCTTAGCAACTGTTAATGTATCCCTCGCAGCCTACACAACTACACAAGCACGGCTAAAGTTGTATTCCTACCTCGAGAAATTGGGCAATCGTGTTCTATATTATGACACAGATTCAGTAATTTATATTTCCCGAGAGGGCGAGGAAGATATAATACCCGGTAATCTGATTGGTGATATGACGGATGAGCTCGCAGACTATGGTCCAGGTAGCTACATTACACGTTTTGTTTCCGGAGGACCAAAAAGTTATGCTTACGAAGTATTTTCACCAACAACTAATTGTTTCAAAACCGTTTCCAAAGTAAAGGGAATCAGAATTAATTATGAAGTATCAAAGCTAATAAATTTTGATTCAATAGTTAATTCTGTTTTAAATAATTTAGATCCCATTTACATATCATCAAAAAACATTCGTCGTAAAAATGACCATAGTGTCATTACTAAGAATGAAACGAAAATATATAGACCCAATTCGACCAAAAGAAAATTTAAGAATTGTTTTTCGATACCGTACGGATTTGTTAAAATACCAAGGTTAGATTAATCATATTAACACAACAACAACAACTGCTGACGCCTCATAAACAACGTTTTTACATATTGTATTATTTTCTATTATAATTTGTATAATTTTTAGCTGTGTAAAGTAATTTTTTTTAATCTTATTTACGGATTTTTATTTACCTGACTTTATCCACCTTAATATTAAGATATACGAGACCCTCATTTGACCCTCCGAGACCCTCGTTTGACCCTCCGAGACCCTCATTTGACCCTCATTTGACCCTCCGAGACCCTCATTTGACCCTCCGAGACCCTCATTTGACCCTCCGAGACCCTCATTTGACCCTCCGAGACCCTCATTTGACCCTCATTTGACCCTCCGAGACCCTCATTTGACCCTCCGAGACCCTCATTTGACCCTCCGAGACCCTCATTTGACCCTCCGAGACCCTCATTCGACCCTCAGAGACCCTCATTTGACCCATTGATAATGGAGGCGCTAAGAGGATAAATGGAGGCGCTAAGAGGATAAATGGAGGCGCTAAGAGGATAAATGGAGGCGCTAAACGGATAAATGGAGGCGCTAAACGGATAAATGGAGGCGCTAAACGGATAAATGGAGGCGCTAAACGGATAAATTGAGGCGCTAAACGGATAAATGGAGGCGCTAAACGGATTAATAACGGTTGTTAACGGTTCCTTAGTGGTTAATAACGGTTGTTAACGGTTCTTAAGCGGTTGTTTACGGTTCCTAAGTGGTTAATAACGGTTGTCAACGGTTCTTAAGCGGTTGTTTACGGTTCCTAAGTGGTTAATAACGGTTGTTAACGGTTCTTAAGCGGTTGTTTACGGTTCCTAAGTGGTTAATAACGGTTGTTAACGGTTCTTAAGCGGTTGTTTACGGTTCCTCAGTGATTAATAACGGTTCTTCAGCGGTTGTTTACGGTTCCTAAGTGGTTAATAACGGTTGTTAACGGTTCTTAAGCGGTTGTTTACGGTTCCTAAGTGGTTAATAACGGTTGTTAACGGTTCTTAAGCGGTTGTTTACGGTTCCTAAGTGGTTCCTCCGAGACCCTCATTTGACCCTCCGAGACCCTCATTTGACCCTCCGAGACCCTCATTTGACCCTCCGAGACCCTCATTTGACCCTCCGAGACCCTCATTTGACCCTCCGAGACCCTCATTTGACCCTCCGAGACCCTCATTTGACCCTCCGAGACCCTCATTTGACCCTCCGAGACCCTTATTTGACCCTCCGAGACTCGCGGAATGTAGAGGAAGCTCTGTCATTGAAAATCAAGCCCATACTAATATACATACATAAGATGAAACCACTTTTCGTCTTCTTTGTCAGGTCATATATATATATAGAGACAAGGTAGGTATAATGAAACATATTTATACTTCTAGAACAGTTTTATCAAACAAATATACACATCTATATTACATTTAGTAGTTATCTTGTAAAAAAGTAGTCACATATTCTTCAGGAAGTTCAACAGTCATTGCAGATACTGTTGTTGTTGTTGCGGTCACTGTATTGATTAAATTACTCACTTTGAAGGAATTTTAAACACAACTGTCCACAATTACTGGTATTGTATGACTGATGAGATTTGTGATTATATTTAATTATAACATCATCGCCAGCACTTTTAAAATAATTCACCATTTCACTGCTTGGTTTTAAATTACCAAAACTATCAAAATATTTAACAAGTTTTCCTTTTTTAATGTAAGCAATCCAATGTGTACCAGGTCCTTCTGTAACATCTAAATTTATTATACCACGTTCATTCTTTATAATATGTTTGGGTAGATTATTGCTCATAAATACACCACGAAAATTTGATATTCCCTAGCGTACTTTTCTAAATCAATGTTTGTTAACGGTTTCGAGGATGGCGGTGATGAATAGATTTTTTTTTTTGAACCACTACTACTCGTTTTTAAACCACTACCTTTTTTATAAGGTTTCAAGAACAATCCTCTACCCATTGCAATTGCTTCCATGACCTTATTGTGACGTTCATGTTCCTTTTGCTGAGATTTTAAACCTTTGTTTTCATTGACTGCCTTACTGATTGCAGCAGCCCCACCTGCAAGAGTACCCAAAGCACTTAATCCTGCAAAAGTGGTATTAGAGGTAAAAATCCTCCTATTTTAGGGGTTGGTATTATTCTCTTCCTCCTCTTTCTTACATTACCTTTATCACGAGCTGTCATAACTAAACTTGTCACTTCAACAGTTGAAAGCTAAATGACTGACTGTATTTAAAATAAACATGAAATAAAAATATCCATTCGGTGTTAAGTGACGTCATTCGACCTCATGCGTCTGCTGTCGCGATATCTAATCAACATTCCAACATTCTTGCAAATGTTTCGAAGAAAGAAATATGTTGGTTTCTTATCAGTTGCTGACGTCACAGAGATAAGAATAGTTATAGTAGACCTTGGCTCTTATCAAAGAGAGTTAGTGTGTTGTTTACGGTATTGTGGTGCAGAAGCTTGAACACGTAAGTAGAATAATTAAAACTTGTAGTCAACTGTTGCGTATCGTGAAAACAATAAATGGACTTATTGCAACTATTCGAAAAATAATCAAAAATAAATCTTGTAATGAAGGGAATTTTTTAAAATTAGAAACAAATTTGGGGTTGTTAAAATGTTTTAGGGAGCGTTTTAAGTATTTAGCAACAAATAAAACAGCATCTAAAAAAAACGAAACTTGAAATGGGAAAACAATGAATCTTGCTTCGATTGTAGAATTCAAAGTGGTGTTATTATAAATTATAAAACTAACATTTTAGACAGAATTCTGGTCGTGCCAATACCGTATTCCTTTTTGTACGTCGCTTCCAACTTCGTCTTAGTTCTAGTTGTGTGGTGTTATTATAAATTATAAAACTAACATTTTAGACAGAATTCTGGTCGTGCCAATACCGTATTCTTTTTTGTACGTCGCTTCCAACTTCGTCTTAGTTCTAGTTGTGTGCAACTATATAATTTATCCTAATAGAGTACTTCACCCAAATTGGAATTTGGTTTCCTTCGAAGTAACTAATCAGTCACCACCAAACATTTCTATTCTCACTATTATAATGATTAGACCACTATTTTTAAGTTAACTTTTTAGGTTATGTTTCTATATGTATATCCTTTATTCACTGGTTGTCATGTAAATTTTTTAATAGTATTGCCCCAAGCTCTGCCGTGATCATAGTTGCGCCCTGGCTTTTTATTCCGAAGGTGCATCGAGGGGAATTCTAACCTCACAATTGTTTACTCTGAAGTTGGCAACACTCCTCTGAAGTTGGCAACACTCTGAAGTTAACCGCGTGACCTTTGGCTGGAGAAAATTCAAAAATTTTAATTTTATCGGTTTGCGCGGTTGACTCTGTTGTGATTATACAGGGTTTTTGTATGTAATATTAATAAAGACGTTTTAAACTTTGAAATTTATCCTCAATGGCGCGAAAACTTGAATTTGGTCGGTTTGCGCATGCTCTGTAGAATTTTAAATTAGTCTGAATAAATTTAGCGCGAAAATTTGATTGGTTTGCGCATGCGTGGTGGGATTTGAATTAATATCGAAGATGACCATTTAAAATAAGAAGACGGTGTACGAGATTTGAAAGATGGCGCCAAATTCTCGGTTCGCGCATGCAGATTTGCCACACCTTAAAATTCGCCCGCGAAAATTCAAAAATTTTAATTTTTCGGTTTGCGCATGCGCTGTTGAAAGATGGCGTCATGCCGCGCGGCCTAGTGCGTTCTCTCTCTAACATCGACGTGTGAGTCATACACTCAGGTTCCAGCGTTCGGCCGCGCTCGGTTTGAGTCGTCACGCATGCGCAGTATGGTGGCGTAGAATTTGGCGGGAAAATTTGAATTTCGGTTTGAGTCGTCACGCATGCGCAGTATGGTGGTGTAGAATTTGGCGGGAAAATTTTTTTTTTTGGGGTTGGCGGGAAAATTTAAATTTTTTTGGGGTTGGCGGAAAAATTTGAATTTTTTGGGGTTGGCGGGAGAATTTGAATTTTTTTTGGGGTTGGCGGGAAAATTTGATTTTTTGGGGGTTGGCGGGAAAATTTGAATTTTTTGGGGTTGGCGGGAAAATTTGAATTTTCAAGGTCATCCTAGGTAGCGCAGGCGCAAAAATTTGAAGGTCAAATCTCAAGGTCAGCACAGCTGGCAAGGTCAAATCTCAAGGTCAGCAAAGCTGGCCCAGTACCTACTGACAGGCATCTTCCACCTCGTCTTCCCTACAGGACATATAAATTTGCGTATCGTCAGCATAAGTATGACTTGCGCATGATACTAGAACATCAGTCAAACCCCGTGTGTACAACGTGAATATAAGCGGTGACATTATAGATCCCTGAGGTGTTCCCGAAGTTAATGTCACAAATTTCGACAAGTTATTATTCAGAGTGACCGCCTGCTGACGGTTTGTGATATAATTCATTAGTAGGTTTATTGTAACTTGACTTAACCCAATATTGTGGAACACTGCAGATAGCAGATAATGATTTACTTTATCAAATGCTTTACTATAATCTATTAGGCACAACATTGTTATTCTGCCGTCATCCGTCGCTCTAAGAATGTCATCTACGATGCCCAAAAGGGCAGTTGTACAACTGTATCCTGACCGAAAGCCCGACTGTGTTACCGGTAATACATTGTGTGTAGTGACATATTCATTGAGCTGATCCCACAGTAGTATTTCCATGATTTTGGATAACACGGGTATTATACTTATCGGTCTTAGGTCGGCAACTGTGGGGTTGGCCTTTTTGGGGAGGGGAATTACAAGGGACTTCTTCCAAACATCCGGAAAGTCTCCGCATTCTATAGAGCTATTAATGATGTTAACTAGGTGTGGAAGTACATACGGGCAACACAATTTCAACGTTTCAATATTTAATCCATCCCACCCGGTTGCCCTCGATTTGATTGAACATATCACATTCAGCACCTGCGATTCCGTTATCATATCAAAACTAAAAGTATCAGTAGAGGCGGTGCTGTTAATATAAGATACGTACATTATTGAAAATATTACAGTCCGGTGTACGCGAGACCTGTGCAGACTGGCGGAAGTGAGTGGCTATCATATCAGGAGTCAGGTATGTGGGAATTGCATGAGCAATATGAGCATCCCTCATATAATGGCCAGAACTCTTCAAAGCTGACCAACCATTATTGTTATTAGCAGGCAGACAATGCTTAAAATAGGCAGCCTTCTTCCGACGAGTAGCCAAATTTACGTAATTGCGCAAATCTTTATAAAATTCTCTATGACTATCTAAACCCGTGCTCTTAAATTTTCTAAATGCGCGGTCCCGCAAAAGTTGCATCGTCCTAATGGTCTCCGTAATCCAAGGAGCAGGGCTACGACAGCGTTTTCTAGTTACCATTGGGGCATTTAAATTTATGACTTGAATCAGGCCCTCCGTTAAATAGATTGCTTTCTCGTTTATATAATGCATATAGAAGATGGAATCAAAAGGAAACGCACACAAATCGGCCGCAAACCCATCGTGATTGAAGTGCCTAAAGGATCTAAAAGTGAATAATGGAGTAGGCTGCTGTGAGGTCTCCATTCTTAAATTACAAAAAATTAGCTCGTGATCAAATATCTGACAAGATGGTCGCACTCCGGAATATTCAATAAAATCTATGTTTGATGTCAATATTACATCTAACAAGGTAGCCGAATTATTCGCAATTCTAGTAGGCGAAGATATTATTTGAGAAAGGTTCAAAGCATCAAGAGTGTCCAGAAAAGCTGCCATAGCCGGGGCATCCGGTTTTAGACAATCAATATTTACGTCTCCAAGAATGATTACATTATCAAACTGATGCCCAAATTCACAAACAGTATCCTCAAGGACGGAGAGAAAATCCTTTACATTTGATTTCGGCGAACGATAAACAACGTCCACCGACAATGAGGTTTTGTTGATTTTAAGTTGAAGCCACAACTGTTCAATAGTGTCTGGGGTGTGTAATATTGTCGGCCTGAAACTATTTTTGATATAGATTGCCACCCCTCCGCCTCTCTCAGCTCTATCCTTCCGAAAAATAGAGTAACCCCCATGGATATCAGAAAAGAATCAACGTTAGCATTTAACCATGTTTCTGATATTGTTATTATGTCATAGTCGAGCGGGCCCACCAAATCGCGAAAGTCACCGAACGATGCAAGGAGAGACCGAACGTTTAAATGACATATACTAAGACACCTAGATGTCATCGGTTTCCTGTACTCTTCACAAGAGATAAGTGCGAGTAAACTGAATCGCAAACGGCGATGTAAAGTTGATATCGCGACAAGTTCCGGCAATCAAAAATGAAGAAAAAATAAAGAACCATAGTAATATAAATTATTATAAATTTAAAGGTGCTCTAGCAGTAAATTAAACGGCAAAGGAAAAATCAACAAGAAAAAAGGGCACCGAAAAATAATTATCAAACATACTGAACAAATTCAAAGAAAAAGAAAAGATCATATCACTTTGCCTTTCTTCTGGAAACACGACCAGTATCTTCACGGAGCGCCTCCTTCTCGCAACTCCTCTCTCCCCCGACGCGATCCTTCCCAGCCGAACGATTCGCCGCCGCAGACTTTTCGGGGACGACTGGAAGTGGAAGTGGACCAACATCATCCACTTCACCTAGACGCGTGACTTCATCCGGATTCACAAACCGCATCTTCTTCCCCATGCTCCACCCATAAATATTTCCATCCATCGACCACGCATTAGTTTTTCCAAGTTTTTCCTTAGCCAAATTCAAAAGTTTATACCGTTTGCTTGTAAGATCTTCAGTGATGAAGATTTTTGAGCCCTTCAGTTTCTTCTTAGCGTTCAGAACCATATTCTTATGTTGAATACTATGAAACTTGACTATAATTGGCCTGGGCGAAGCTCCTTTTGAATTAAGACGGTGACAGCGCTCTATAGCACCAACACATATATTATGTATATCAAGTCTCGTTTCGAAGACACCCAGTGCCACTGCAGCTGTATCCTCCCTATCATTTTCAGTAACACCAAAAATCCGAATATTCGACTTCCTGGAGTACTGTTCGAGACGATCCAACGCAATCAATATGTTTGAATTTTCGCGCTCAACCTTCTGCAATCTTGTCTCTTGCTCGGCTAGGAGAGCCCGTAGACTGGTTTCAAGGCTCTGGACAAGTTTTTGCCCGATGCCATCGAGGAAATTTTCGTCGGAATAGAATTCCCTGATTGTTTCCCCAAATATAGTCTTGATTTCACCAATCTGAGAGTCATCAAATAGCGGCATTATGATCCAGGAATCCAGGAGATATGGAAGTGAACATGATAACCAAAATACCTACCTACTGTGTTTTTAGGTTAGGACAGTTCAGCAAATTTTCCAAAGTACATAAAAACTGGTACACTCGCGACAAGCTTCCTTGAGTAGGGATACGTAGATACAGAATACTTCATGATTAAAGCCAAAATTGGTATTTTTCCATTTTTCTGGGGATTTTAACGAATATTATGTTACCAGATTTGACAGCGGCGCCAAGTCTCCTGCGCATGTTGTCTAGCGTTTTGGTTCAGAAGTAGAAGCCTCTATTCCATGTAACTTGGTAATTTTAAGATGTTTCATACAGTAAAACAAAAAATCACATTGGACTTGACGAATTTAATTGCGCGTTTGAATTGCACAGAATGGCGTAAAGGGGCTTAAGGGGGTTGGAGTTGAAACAACTAAAAACAAAACAACTCGCGCGCATGCTTTATATATGCACGCCACGTCTCACAAAGTAGTACGTCACACATGTAAACAAGACGAAGTCCGAACTTGAACATAATGTCTATACAACCATTTGAAATATGTATTGATGATATTTCCGATTTAACGGACTTAACGGATTTAACGAACGTTAATGGTTTTGAAAGTTTACTTAAAAGTTAATTCGTTAACGAAAAATTTAACTTCGTTAATTAACGATTAACGGATTAACGCTTTTGTGACCAGATTTGATAATGCCTTTTTTCTGAACAACATTCATCGCATTCAAGGTGCGCCACATGTATTTAGAATTCCTAGTATCCACAACCGATTTCAAAAACATCTTCTTTTCAGTTCTTACTGCCGCTGTTGTAAGGTTACGAAGGATTTCGTAGTAATCCCAGTAATGTGCCAATTTACTTTTTCGAAATTTTGATAGTGACTTATCGCGCAAAGTCATTATCATCTTTAAGTTATCCGTTAACCAAGGTGCAAGTGGTTTTGTAAATCTAGAAGTGCGGATTAGAGCATGTTTATCTAACATGCTCCAATCTAACATCCGCCTGATAGTAAATGGAGTGAAGCGGAAGTGTCGATATCTTCTCAGTCAACGCGCCAATATCAATACCCCTCATATTGCGGTAGGTTTTATACGTTACCTGAGAATGAGTTTTCGTACAAGATAACCGGCAGAAAACAAGCTCATGGTCAGCAATCTGCGTGTGCAATGTGCCCGCATCAATAACTGTTTCAACACTATCCGTTATAATAAAATCCCGCATCAATAACTGTTTCAACACTATCCGTTATAATAAAATCTAATAATAAAATCTATTAAAGTCTGTGTATTAGCAGTGAGACGAGTAGGAGGCCCAACAAGCTGAGAAAAGCCCATATCAAATATGACCTCGTTAAGTTTTTTAGTAATTGGATTATTATTATTTAAAAAGTTTATATTTCCATCCCCAACACAATAAACTACGTCGGAGATTCTCTGCATAAGGCACAGCGTTAAATTAAATTCATCCAAAAAATTGTTTGTATCACCCGAAGGAGGGTTGTAGACACACCCGAATGTACATTTTTTCGAGGCAACTGTAACGAGTATCCCTAACTGTTCCATCCCCTGACTCGCTTCCTGAACACGAGTGAATTTTAGAACATTTGAAACATACAAGGCCACTCCACCACCTGTCGCCCCTCTGTTACTTCTGATTAATTCATATCCATCAATCGCAATTCGGTCATCAGTCATATGGTCACCAAGCCAAGTCTCGCTCACCCCAATGATGTCATACGCCTCAAAGAATCCAACATTTCTAAATTCATTAAAATTAGCAACCAGTGATCTCACATTTACATGAGCCAACATCAAACCAGTGGTCATCATTTAATTAATTCACAATGACTGCAGCGTGCAACATATTAGTTATAAATAAACAAACATCAACAAAGAAACTTTAAACTAAATGTGGTACAAAGGCAATATAAATACCAATAAATAGACTCGCATGCAAAGCACCCACGTATCATTCCTGGGTATATAATAAGATGTGATGCGCAATTATTTTGTGTGAAGTGAAAAATAAAATATATATATATATATAAATAAAAACAGATAGATCAAAAACTTTAATTACAACTTTGACTGTCAAAAGATACATTTGCTTACAGGGATTAAGCCCACCTCATAGCTTATTGACATCATCCAGAGAGTACAATTGATGGCGCTTTTCACCACTAGACACAAACACAAAGCCATCCTGCGTCCACACACTTTTACACCAAATTTCTGCCCAGCAGCTTTTATAACAGCAAGCGTTTGTGTAAGATCTTCACGAATTACTATGCTACTATGGTTTAATAACTTTTTGTTTTGATACACCAACTGACGCTGTCTGTAGGGTCGCTGCAAAACTTTACGATGATACACGGGGGACGATCACTAGGTTTTGTAGACCGCGTGGCTATTTGCCGTTCGACTCTTTTCTCTTTTTCACACTGTATGACTATGTGTTCGGTCTATTGTGCCTAGAATACTGATGAAGTTTTTGTATCTGTTGTCCGAACTCCCGATTTTCCTTCTCCAGGGCATTTATCTTCTTATCGCGTGATTTCAACGAGACCTGGATACTACATACAACCCTTTTCGTAATACTTTCCGCGATGTCATTACTTTCATCACCAAAAATTTCCTTCAAGGTGGTCTGTATTATAACCATTATATCACTTTTGTCTTCTGGTGACAAAAGCATTTTTATTATTATTCCCGTATACCGGGTGATTCAATTTCGAGGCTCACCATGGGTATCTCGCTTATTAGTGGAGATAGAGGCTATGTTTAAATTTGGCAAAGTTTCGTACTTTTGTGCTGATCAATTATCTGAAAAGAAATGTTAGCTATCATTTTTCATTTTAAAGATATCCGCAAAAAACTGAATTGTTAAGATATCGTTTTAAATTTTTTATTCAGAACCAAACGTAGCTAGACATTTGAAACAAAAACATTCTACAGCTACTTTTTAACAAGGAATGCAGTCATTTTTTAATTTGAAATAACATCAAAGATGGCGGCGTAACCATGGCCAACTTTTGTTTTCTTATGGGCGCCATGTTGAATTTTGGCATTTTCCGATAGTCGTGTCTTTTCTCATTTCCGCAATGTATAACATGTTAGCATTATTTTTTAACTGGAGCTTGGTTACAGACCGTCGGACTCGTTGCCAAGCAACGTCCACAGAATGTACTTGGATCAAGCGGCGCGCTCAGCGTTGGGTTTGCCATTTAACCAAATAAACCTTAATTGTGGTTGATTGTGGATGTAAAATGCCGTTTACCAATAACGAAAAGCGTGATATGATAAGGGCTTATTATTGTACTCATTAATTTGAAATAACATCAAAGATGGCGGCGTAACCATGGCCCACTTTTGTTTTTCTTATGGGCGCCATGTTGAATTTTGGCATTTTCCGATAGTCGTTTTTTTATTCTCATTTCCGCAAAGTATAACATGTTGGCATTATTTTTTTAAAACAATGGTTTATCAGGTACCCAACTGATGCTTGTTACAGACCGCCGGCGCCGGCGCCGGACTGACCAGAGTGCTTTGGATTAAAAACATTCAGATTCTAAAAGAAGCTAGTTTATACAACAAAATGCTTACGTTTTAAGTAAATTTTCAAATTGGTCGCCATTTTCTTGAAGGCATAAAACCGAGCCAGCATTTCGACATGTTGTTATGCTCTTCTAACAGTTCTTCCGGGAATAGCATTGACCGCATTTGTTATTCGACCCCGCAGATCCTCGATATTTCTGCGAGTGTAGTGATAAATTTCGTCGTTCACAGTTCCGCATAGATAGTAAATAGTCCAGAGGACTTAAATCAGGGGATCAAGCAGGACTTTCCACCACTCCACCATTACCAATGCAGCGATTTGGAAATTGTGTATTCAAATAATTTCGTACAACTGCAAAGTTTGACTTCTGCGGGGTTTGTACTGTTTCAATTTCTTTGTTCGTCATGCGCTCCAAACAGGTGTTTGCGGCAATTCCAAATTAGAGGCTACTTCCCGCGTAAAAATCCATTTTTCTAAAAACCAGTAGTTGAAGCATTGCAAATTATGGTAATCTAACGTTTACTATTTCCAAAATATCTCTTTCGTCGTTTTCAACATTTCCATGAGGATTATAAGAATTGCGGGGTTTACTAAAAGTTTCATGGTCCGCTAAATTTCTGTCCAAGGTACGATTAGGCATTTCTATGAGTACAATAATAAACCCTTATCATATCGCGCTTTTCGTTATTGGTAAACGGGATTTTACATCCACAATTAAGGTTTATTTGGTTAAATGGCAAACCCAACGCTGAGCGCGCCGCTTGATCCAAGTGCATTCTGTTGACGTTGCTTGGCAACGAGTCCGGCGGTCTGTAACCAAGCTCCAGTTAGGTACCTGAAGGTTTTTTTGATTATTACACCATTATTTTCAAAAATAATGCTAACATGTTATACATTGTGGAAATGAGAAAATACACGACTATCGGAAAATGCCAAAATTCAACATGGCGCCAATAAGAAAAACAAAAGTTGGCCATGGTTACGCCGCCATCTTTAATGTTATTTCAAATTAAACAATGACTTTGCATTCCTTGTTAAAAAGTAGCTCTAGAATGTTTTTGTTTCAAATGTCTAGCTGCATTTGGTTTTAATTAAAAAATTAAAAACTATATCTTAACATTTCAGTTTTTTGAGGATATCTTCAAAATGAAAAATGATAGCTTAAATTTGTTTTCAGATAATTGACCAACACAAAAATACGAAACTTTGCCAAATTTAAACATAGGCTCTATCTCCACTAATAAGCGAGATCCCCATAGTGAGGCTCGAAATTGAATCACCCGGTATATGAGCTACTACGAAGCACAACACAACCCTCTGCTGCTAGTTGATATTTAGATAACATTTATAAGAATCGTCATATTGAGGCAGGCAACACCCCCGTTTGAGCGACTATACTCCTTGAAGAACCATACTCGAATCATATCGATTGTTTCTATCTATCACTAACTTATGCGCAAGTTTCAAAACATTTAATTAGAGACAATAGTAATTTAATGATTCTATTTTAACAGGACGTTTTAAACCTAAAGTATGTATACAGAGACCATATAGGAACAGATATGCCTTTTGAAAAATGTAAAGATATGTGCTCTCTGTTGGAAGGAACCACATGGATTTTTAACTGTATCTAAACATAGTGGTATATCTAAAGCACGGTATCGTAAAGGTTTCGATCAGTTTATAGTATTGTAGTAGGTACTCATAGGATGGATCTTCAGTCATTTTTTGTTAGTTCGTCGTACTATTTAGAAGTAAAAATGTTTGAAAATGAAAAGAACACGAAGAAAATAATTATCGCAAAAGGACGAGAAATTAAGAAGTTAAGTGTTTTAAAACATCGTGAAATCGCACAAGAAAAAATATCTTTACCACTTACTAAACAACTAAATTTAATAATAAAAACTATCCAGGTTATGTAAAGAAAGAGGTGGACGATGAAGAAGAAGAAAGTGATGGTGATGGGAAATTTGAACCATTATCACCAATAAAACATACTTCAGGTAATTTATTTATTTATTTATTGTTCGGTGTACAAACAGGCAATGCCCAAAGAAGTACACACATACAATCAGTGCATATACAATCAAAGGAAAAGCAGCATCGGTGCTAGCGCAGGCTTAGAATAAGAAACAAAAAAAAAACATAATTCTAGAATTTGCGTACTTTTAACAGACACAACACGAGGGTATAAGGTGCTATGGGGTTGTGGAAATCTTTCTCAGCTTACGCTTAAAGGAGAGTAAGGAATTATTAAAGGGATCGACGGAATTATGGAAACGGTTATAGGAAGCAGCCAAACGATTGACAGGGGAATTCTGAAAGGAGTTGGTGTGACACAGAGACGGGCGCAGGAGGTTAGAGGCACGAGAGGCGTGGGTGGGAGCATTGAACATGAATTCTTGCAGAAGACCCGGCGTATCAAGGTGGCCGTTAAGAATTTTAAATAAAAATGTGCTATCCTGAACACGCCGACGTCTCCATAGTGGTACAAGTCCAAACACACGACAACGTTGTTCGTATGAGCATGAAGGAAGATGAAACCTCCTACTAAGGTATCCAACGTATCGCTTCTGTATGGACTCGACCTGGTCAATGTAAACATGGTACTGCGGACTCCAGACTACCGACGCAAAACTCAAGACACTATTGACATACTGTAGTATTGGGGACGTCTTTCTTTAGGAGAAGTTATCTAACCTGACTATTTGACTATCTAAAAATTACTGTAACCCCTAAAGTGACTTGTCCCGATTTGTGAGCACGAGAAATACTTAGATTAAACCTGCTCTGGGATATTATATGTGTGGATTCTTGTCCTGGAATCTTGTTGAAGAATACTAGCAACAACTATAATAATGGTAGCGTTAATTGTTTACTAAAGTCCAATACTTATCCAATCGTCTTGTGTGCTCCTAGCTGATTAACCCTCTGTAATTCTGAATTAAAAGACGGTTGTTCTCAAAACAATATATATATATTAACAATCAAACAAAAACAGGGAAAACTCCTTTACAAAAATTAACGCTAATACAAAAGGGTACTAGTTCGAGAGAGGTTGGCCCGTTAATCGATTTATCACCCTGGTGATGGTTTTATGACGCTTTGAGGAATTCCAAAGGATATGTATATGACTTTCTACCTTTTTATGGAGCTACTGGAAACGTCCGGCTGGTCGGCTAGGTGACTCGTACGTAATTGACCCTCTGGCAATGTCTGCAATGGATCTGGGACTGCGAATTCTGCTATCTGCTAAAAGTATGTAGTGTGGATTTGGCCTCTCTGGTTTGCTGGTTGGAATGGATTTTTGAGCTGAGTCGAAAAACCTCACATTTCGCACGCACAGAAAAGACACAAGTAAGCGGTTTGGTATCTACTAAGAGATTGAAGATCGAGACGCTATTTCTGTTCCCAAGAAAACATTATGGGCTGTGACATAACGACCCCTAACTATCCAATCATAGCGAACATACCCTCATCAACCAATAATGGGAAACTTTCGCAATCCACGCCCTTTGGCCGTGGTGTCGCTATCTTCTTTATCTATCTTCTTTCCCGTAGTTGAACGGTTTCCTAGAAATGCCCAGAACGCTGAACAAATGGTCCGACAAAACGTGACTTTTGCCAATATGCATATCCGGCCTCACAATACACCACAATAACGTAAATACCCGACTCTGCTTATTCAGGCACGAACGAAAGATAATATTTCCGTCGTCTAGGGACATCAAAACATCAAACCCTCCATAAAACAATAAATTGTACTAAAATTTATGACCATCTCTAAGGATTACGTTCGGACCTCCACGAAGTCGTCCATTATTGCTACAAGATGCAATATACTACAATATTCGGTTCAATATAATAATAGAGCCAAATCTATCACTTATTACATTCCTCGGCGCTTTAGATGAATCATTATTGACAAATTATTCATCACTACCAAAACCAAACACACCAATCAAAAATCAAAACCTGAAATTAGGGCCTTCCTCTCAAACCAAAACTACAAAACACGCTACTAATCCTTAACTAAAGTTACAATTTTTCGGTCGAGATCTTTTCCACACATTAGATCTTATGAGTCTGTCCCGTACACTTCGCTGGGAATCCATCGCACTAATTAAAGCGTCTCTGAGTCACTGCACTTATCAAGTGTCCATAATCCAGGGGCGGGGGTGGTTGTGATGTAGCGGTGTACAGGCATCTCGGTCTCGTATGTCTCCTGTGGATGTGGGTTCCCATCCGGATCGAATGTGAAAAAGTACACAACAATTACTTATGGGCAGTATCAAGTTATAATTGCTTTATACTTAACTTAATTCTTTAATTTCCCCGTCGTCGTCGCGTAGGCTTCTAGTTCCAGCTGTTATTCTGGTCTTGGTGATCTACTGTCACCGGGTATAGCTTCGGCTCCATCTCGATACAGATTTGGGGCGCGCTCGCGCCGCTTGGACCGCTCGGATTGACTTCGATCGCCTGCAGGTCTTCCTTCTGGCTTGATGTGGTCCTGCTGCGCCGTTGATGCTGCTACTGCTACTGCTGTGTAGGTGGACGTTGCCAATTCATTTGACACCGTGACTATGTGGTGGTGCATCCCAGAATGTGGGATCTCGTGCCATTGTCCTGGTTAAATCTTCTCCGGCCCTCGGTTGTTTTATTGTACGGGGACTCGCATATCCCTAACCTCGTCAGACCAAGTATAGAGATACTTGTACTCTGTCTGTGCAATCTACGCATTCAAATTAGGCAACACCAAATTGTCCTAATTGTTGCCCTCGTTCTACCAGTTTTCTACCTTTTTACGCAAGACACAACTAACTAGTATATACCTTTTACTTTCTATCTACGCTAAAGGACGTCCTATATGTTCTACATTCTATTTACTCTACCTACATAATAACTTATATCTTAACTTTATAAGCGACGTTTTAGCACCCAGGGATGGTCTGATACGCGACCGCGACTCCGGGTGTGGTATCGCCTTGGACTTTGAACCTCTTCTTCCGCATTACCGGGCAATCTATTACCTGAATTTTCACCTACCGTCCGTTCGTCGGTTCGGGAGTCATCATCTTCGTTAATTTCATCGATATGCTCGAGTGGGGCCGGCGACGGAATATCACTGTCGCGTATTGAGCGTGGGGTGCCTATCCATGGTTCATACTCGATTATTTCATCTCCTACAGGCTCTTCCATCCTTGGTAACGGGAAAAGTCCATCGGTGAACCTCAAACCGCTAGGGGCTGGATACTCGTTATCCGAACCGCTTTCTTCATCGTCGCTTTGATCTACCTGTTTAGATTTACCTGAATCGTACTTTTTAAGTCGATTTACATGAACAATTTGTTCTTTGTTGCTATCCAGTGACTTTATTTTGAAAGTCACCTCGCCTAACCTCATTACAATTTCATGTGGGCCAGACCAAAACTTGGCTAATTTTCTGCTTAGACCGGGAGTACTGGCCGGGTTAAACAAATACACTAGATCCCCTACCTTAAGCGTAACTTCCGCGGATTTTTTATTATAATTCTTCTCTCGCGTTTCAGCTTCTTTTTCCATGTTGTGCTGCACAATATCATATACCTGCTTCAGACGTTCTGTCATCTCAGAAGCGTAATTTTCGTCGTAATCATACCTGGTCCGAGATGGGGTAAAAACGTCATCATTAGGTAAGACCATTTCTCTCCCATGCATGAGGAAATATGGTGTATTACCGGTCGTCGTGTGTGTTGATGACCTATAAGCCATCATTGCGAAACTTAGCCATTTGTCCCACGATCTCTGCGATGTTTCTATGTAATGTGATAGAACATCTTTCAAAACACGATGACTTCTTTCTAAACTTCCGTTACTCTGCGGGTGGTAAGCGGATGTCTGTATTTTCTGGACGCCCAGTATCTTACAAATTTCTTTTATAAGTTTAGACGTCACGTTCGCTCCTTGATCCGTTAGCAACTTCTCCGGCACTCCATGGCGGCAAATAATATTTTCAACAAATGCCCTGGCAATCGTATCCGTCTTTTGATCAGGAATCGCGATTGCTTCCGGGTATTTTGTAAAATAATCCTGGAAAGTTAAAATATATTTGTTCCCATCGTCCGATGTCACTAGTGGACCGACAACGTCCATCGCTAACACTTCGAATGGGCGGGTGACCGTCATAAATCTTTGTAGGGGTGCTCTTTTGTTATGAGGTGAAGTTTTTCGCTCGTTGCACGATTTACATTTTCTTACATAGTCCTTTACATCATTCTCCATATTTCGCCAATAAACCCTGGATTTAAGTAAATTGTATGTTTTGTTAGTCCCCATATGTCCTGCGTACGGTAAATCATGATATAACCGAATAACATGTGTTTTCATGTTTTTAGGTATCACAACTCGCTCGGCTGTATTTAGGTTCGTACCTTTTCTAATCAATAATCCGTCCAGGTCAATATAATATCTATCATCATTGTCGTCCCCTTCCAGCTCCCGGATTACCTTTTGTAATTCGTCATCTAACGATAATTCGCGTTTGATGTCCGCCTTTCCAATCACAGGTAGGTACGGCACGTCTTCGTCTACTATAGCGACGTTCACACACCTCTTTATCTCGCTACTTCTGTTTTTATGTGGCGCTTTGAAAGTCACCTGTTTCTTGTTTTTCTGTGTTGTGTTTTCTTTACAGCTGATATCCGAGTTGTCATCCCTGATTCGACTCAGCGCATCTACGTTGCTGTGTGCTTTTCCCGCTTTGTAGTCGATGGAGAAATTGTATTCGGTAAGAAGTAAGGCCCATCTCGCCAATCTGGAGGTAGGGTCTTTTAATGACATTAGCCATTTGAGTGGTCGGTGGTCAGAAATTACGGTAAATTCTGTACCATACAGATAACATCTGTAGTGTTTAATTCCCCAAACCACAGCGAGGCATTCCAATTCGCTAACGCTGTAATTTTGTTCTGCTTTGTTTAATTGTCTACTTGCATAGGCAATTGGCTTTTCTACCCCGTTTATACGTTGGCTCAGAACAGCTCCAATTGCCTTTCCTGACGCATCGGTAGACAAAATGAACGGCTCCTGAAAATTCGGAAAGCGCAAAATCGGCGGACTAATTAACCTATCCTTGAAATACTGGAAAGCTCGCTCCTGCTCATCTTCCCATTGGAACGGCTGGTCAGCTTTGGTTAGCACGGTCAGCGGCTTAGCATGATGTGCATACTCCGGGATAAATTTCCTATAAAAGCCACATAATCCAAGAAACGCTCTAACGTCTTTTACGGTTTTTAACCTTGGATAATTTTTAACTACCTCTATCTTCTCTGGATCTGGGCTCACTCCGTTGCTAGAAACTATATGTCCTAAATATTTAACTTCTTTCTTCATAAACATACACTTAGAAAATTTTAATTTTAAATTAGCACTTCGTAATCGCTTGAAAACATTTTCTAACCGAACCATATGTTCATCGGGGGTTCTGCTAAACACAATTATATCGTCTAAATACACTAAACATTCTTCACCTGTCATTCCTGAGAGAACGACATACATTAAGCGCTGAAACGTACTAGGAGCGTTGACAAGACCAAACGGCATGCGTAAACATTCGTAATGTCCGTCGGGCGTAGAAAAAGCTGTCTTTTCTATGTCCTTGTTATTGACTTTTAATTGCCAATAAGATGCCCGCATGTCCAGCGTCGAAAAATACAGAGCTTTTCCAAGTTGATCCAATGTCTCTTGCAAATTAGGCAAGGGAAAGTAGTCGCGCTTTGTTACTGCGTTCAACGCTCTATAGTCGATACACACACGGATTTTACTTTCTCCTTCCGGTGCTTTCTTCTTTACCATCACGACAGGGAAGCTCCAAGGCGAAATCGATTCGCGAATGACACCTTGTTCCAACATTTCACTAATTTGCTTCTTCAACTCCTGTCGCTGAGAGAATGGAATTCGGTATGGCGGTTTAGTAATCGGTGGTATATCTTCTGTAATGATATTGTGCTGTACGTCGTCTGCACAGCTCAATTTCAGTTCTGGTCCGCTAAAAACATCCTTATATTTGTTTATAAGTCCTGTTAACTTGGTGGCTTGGTCTTCTCCCAAATATTCGAATTTAAAGTCGGCCGTCGTACCTTTTCTTTGTTCCTCGTTTACTGTAAATACGTGTTGCCTTTTTACAGTGGTTTCTACCTGCGAAGAGTGAGCGATCATGGTGTTTTTTAAGAGTTTCACTGGTTCGTTTGATACATTTATCAAACATATCGGTACCTGTTGTGTTGCCTTCGATAAAGACCTGGCTGCTATAACGCCGTGGAATAAAACTTCTACGGGTTCGATAATTATTTCCCGTGTTGGTGATACAATATCCTGCTTTCCTGTACACATTATTCGGCACCTTGGTGGTACTATAATTGTTTCTACAAGTCGTACGCTTGAATCCGAGACAACTTTATCTTCCGGTTTCGGCGTTACTTCTTCTTCTTTCGCAATCCTTCTTGGAGTAGTTTTCCTGAGACAATATATATCTATATTGAGTCCACTATCTTTAAAAATGCGACTTATTTCGTCCCTGATATCGTCAAATTGCAGATTTCCGCCAAATCTTGGCATCGCTAGGTGTTTCACGTTATTTTTCTTGCATAACTTTAATAAATTGGTGAAACATTTCTTCACGTCCGATAATTTGGCCTGTTCGGTGCTTCTTCTTTTGTTTATTAAATAATATACAAACCGGTTGATGCCCCTCTTCGTAAAATCGTCCTTGATTACAGCAATATCACCTGTCTTTTTTCCTTGGTTAATTAGTAGTGGTTTTCTACCAAATTTTTCCCTGAAACTCGATGCTGACCCTCGCCGCATTTGTAAATCTTCCGCTGCACATGTTACGAGCGAATAATGGTCCGGCGCGTCGAAAATATTTCCTTGAACTTCTCTAATAATTGTTTTCTGCGATCTGTCTACAATTATAGGTTTGCTCTTTTCTTGTATCGATTTTTTTTCATTCAAATGATAAACATCGTTCTCCGATACTGTTATCATTTTTAATCGATATGAACCAAAAGCAATTTCGTTCCCGAACATGTCGATTGTCGCGTGCATTTTTTTTAACGCGTCTCTACCAATTAGCCCTTCGCCGGGTATGGAAACATAGTCCGGGCAGATTAAGCACTCGACCGGATAATGGTTTCTCCCGACGCCAAAATTAACAATACATTGCCCTAAAGGCTTTATACCTGCTCCCGATATGCCCTTTAAAAGCGTATCTTCAATTGACCGCACTTTACATTTTAATTTACTGACTACTGATTCCTTAATTATGCTCCTACTGGCTCCTGTATCTACTAATAATAACACATAATGTCCATTTAACCTAATTTTTACGTGGCAACCCATTTCTGTAACTTGATCCATTTGCGATAAACAGCCAACGCTGCTTAACTGCGGCCCGCCTCCTGGATCTGCAAGACGGACCTGTTTCAGTTTAAAGACCTCCTGCCGTGTTGTTTATTGCCCTGTCGGTTTCCTCTATTAGACCTGTAATTGTTGTCGTTAACGGTTTGGTTATTCTTTATTGCCCGACAATCCCTAATGAAATGCCCCATTCTCCCGCAACCAAAACATCCGCGAAAAACGTTTGCTTCTCTTCCTACGGGTTTTTCTAATCGCCTCTCTCTTCGTTGTTCCCTTTGCGGTGATTTGCTCCTTCTCGCAGTTGCTTGGAGTTCCTTTGTTTCTTCGCAAACCTGCAAGTTTGCAAATTTACGCCTCCTGTTCCGGTACGTAAATTCGGCCTGTTGCGCCAACGTGACAATCTGGTCAAACGTGAACGTCGGGTTCCTGTTTAATTCCAGACCAATCAGGTCATCAATCCTTTCGTCCAGCCCGTCCTTTAGTTGCTTGACGAGATCTTTCTCATGCCGCTTCTTGATGCCGTCCATGTCTTCAACAGCTGCGCCCGCTATATTTTCCTCATATAGGTCGACTCCTGCGCTCCGAATTCTTGCCGAAAAATCATCCACGGATTCACCGTTTTTCTGGATACATTTTCCTAAATTTATCGCACCTTGGCCAGGAATTAATTTCTTCCCGAACCTCTTCGTTATTGCCGCCTTAAACTCTTTAAAGGTCGTAATAGCTGCAAAAAGATCCGCCTCCACACGCATATATTTGTATGCCTGTCCTGTGGTTACTAATTTCGCTACATCTAGCGCTTGTTTTGCTGTCCATCCTTCAAGGCGTCCCCTTTGTTCTAATTTAACAAAGAACTCTTCTACGTCTTCGGTTTGTGTACCTGAAAAGGACGGTAGACTCGCGACATTTACCGGGCGTTCGGTCGTAACGGGAATGCCTGGCGATCCTGGGTCTGGCATTGTCGTTTTTTGGTCTTCTCTTTATATTCCCGAATAATAAAATACGACACAAAATATTCAACAGAACACAAAAATATATATAGAAATAAACACACTATAAAACAATCCTGCAAGTAAATAACTTCCTCAACGATCAATTCCGGACACGGCGAATACCTAATTATTTACGTATACACAAAAATCACAAATAAAATATGCAAGGCTGAAAAAAAAAACAACACACAATAGATATCTTAGAGAATGTCTCAAAGCTTTCAACCTTATTCAATAAATTTTTCACAAAAATTTCCCCTTGCAAAATTTTCAAATCTAAAAAAAAATTTTTTTTTTTTCTCCTTTTTTTTTTAATTTTTAGTTACGCCTTTGATAATTAGTTCAATCAAATCCCACCGCTGCCACCAAATGTAGTATTGGGGACGTCTTTCTTTAGGAGAAGTTATCTAACCTGACTATTTGACTATCTAAAAATTACTGTAACCCCTAAAGTGACTTGTCCCGATTTGTGAGCACGAGAAATACTTAGATTAAACCTGCTCTGGGATATTATATGTGTGGATTCTTGTCCTGGAATCTTGTTGAAGAATACTAGCAACAACTATAATAATGGTAGCGTTAATTGTTTACTAAAGTCCAATACTTATCCAATCGTCTTGTGTGCTCCTAGCTGATTAACCCTCTGTAATTCTGAATTAAAAGACGGTTGTTCTCAAAACAATATATATATATTAACAATCAAACAAAAACAGGGAAAACTCCTTTACAAAAATTAACGCTAATACAAAAGGGTACTAGTTCGAGAGAGGTTGGCCCGTTAATCGATTTATCACCCTGGTGATGGTTTTATGACGCTTTGAGGAATTCCAAAGGATATGTATATGACTTTCTACCTTTTTATGGAGCTACTGGAAACGTCCGGCTGGTCGGCTAGGTGACTCGTACGTAATTGACCCTCTGGCAATGTCTGCAATGGATCTGGGACTGCGAATTCTGCTATCTGCTAAAAGTATGTAGTGTGGATTTGGCCTCTCTGGTTTGCTGGTTGGAATGGATTTTTGAGCTGAGTCGAAAAACCTCACAATTCGCACGCACAGAAAAGACACAAGTAAGCGGTTTGGTATCTACTAAGAGATTGAAGATCGAGACGCTATTTCTGTTCCCAAGAAAACATTATGGGCTGTGACATAACGACCCCTAACTATCCAATCATAGCGAACATACCCTCATCAACCAATAATGGGAAACTTTCGCAATCCACGCCCTTTGGCCGTGGTGTCGCTATCTTCTTTATCTATCTTCTTTCCCGTAGTTGAACGGTTTCCTAGAAATGCCCAGAACGCTGAACAAATGGTCCGACAAAACGTGACTTTTGCCAATATGCATATCCGGCCTCACAATACACCACAATAACGTAAATACCCGACTCTGCTTATTCAGGCACGAACGAAAGATAATATTTCCGTCGTCTAGGGACATCAAAACATCAAACCCTCCATAAAACAATAAATTGTACTAAAATTTATGACCATCTCTAAGGATTACGTTCGGACCTCCACGAAGTCGTCCATTATTGCTACAAGATGCAATATACTACAATATTCGGTTCAATATAATAATAGAGCCAAATCTATCACTTATTACAATACGAATTGTATAAGGTGTTGATGGTCGATACGTTGGAGAAACATGAGGATACTCTAATCACCAACCTAGGGCGCGGAAAGCCTTCTGAGTACAATATCTGATATGGGAATTAAACGCTAGCTTATTATCCACAACAACGCCGAGATCCCTGATGCTGCTGACGGATGATATTATGTTTTCTCCAAGACTGTAATCAAAGTCGAACGTGTATCGACTTCTGGCAAATGTGATCTTGTTGCATTTGTCATAATTTAGGACTAGCTTATTGTCGATAAAGTAGTTGTGTAGTCTTTTGAGGTCGCTCTGAAGATCGTAACAGTCCTGGAGTGATTCAATCCTGTAGAATATTTTTGTGTCGTCAGCATACATCAGGAAACTCGAGCGATGGAAGCAAGCAGACATGTCATTAATATAGATGGAGAAAAGCAAAGGGCCAATGTGAGAACCTTGAGCCACGCCAGACGGAATTTGCCTAAATGAGGAAAGAAAATTATTTAGCCGAACGGCCTGGGAGCGACCCGTAATGTAGGAACAGAGCCACCGTACCAGAAATTCATCCAAACCGACCAGTCGTAACTTGTGAATTAGTGTAACATGGTCAATCTTATCAAATGCTTTGCTAAAGTCTGTGTAGATAGCGTCAACTTGACAGCGGGTGTCAAGAGATTTTAAAATGTATTCTGTGTACGTGCAAAGATTTGTTTCCACTGACCGACCAGGGAAAAAGCCATGTTGTTGTGGCACTATCTTGGTTCTAACCTCGAATAATAATACTTTATAAATCAAGCTTTCAAAGACTTTGCTGATATTAGATAGTATGGATATTGGACGATAATTCTGGACGCGATCTCTGTTACCTGATTTAAAAATGGGAATCACGTAGGCTTTTTTCCACTGAGAGGGAAATGTACCTTCCCGCAAAGATAGGGCAAATATAATACGCAAGGGTCTAACCAGTGCCTCCGCGCATTTGTGCAAAAATACACTGGGAATCCCGTCTGGACCTGCCCCGGTGGAGGGTGTCAATTCATGTAGAGTCTCAAGAATCTGCTTATCGGTGAACAAAGTTGGTACATTCCGCGCACCAGCACCACACACGCCAGCATCGTCGGCTGCCCGACCATCAACAAAAACTGAATGAAAATAAGCGCTGAACAATTCGCATATGGATTCGCCATCCGACGCCACATCATCATTAAGTTTAAGGGTAGCCGGAATCCGCGATGCACCACGACGTCGGTTGCCAACGAACGACCATACGCGCCTTGGCTCCAGAGCGACAGCGCCCTCTATGGAAGCAAGGTAGTCCCGATAATCACCAGCGATTAACTGCTTAGACCGTGCTCGAAGTAATCCAAATGTGAGATAGTCAATATTATTGTGATGCATTTTCCACTTTTTATGGAACTTACGCTTTTCTTTGACACAGTTAATAGTTGCTGGAGAAAACCAGGACGGATAGCGTCGCCTACCGCGCGATTTATGGGGTACATGTTTTTCAATGACTGACCAGATCCGATCATAAAGGACAGTGACAGCCCGGTCCGTGCCCAGATCCGCTAGTGCAGGTTTCCACTCAATTGATGAAAGTGCGTCATTGATATTATCATAGTTAGCGCAATTAAAATAATATTTAGTAATACCTGAGCTCCTCAATGGCGTGTGATTTAAAGACTTAAGTGTTATTATCAGTGACGGAAGGTGGTTGTCTTCTCCCACGAGCGGACCAGGGCAGCGAGTGACGCCGTCAATACAAAATCGGTTAGTGAGAACAAGATCGAGCAATCGAGATTTAGCGTTGGATACATTGTTAAACTGTGAAAGATCGCAATACGAAACTGTGTCCAAAAATAATCTAGATCTTATATCGTAAGAAACCGAGGGCGCCAAAGAACCGTCAACTCCAAGCGACCATCCCAACTGCGGGATATTGAAGTCACCACAGATGACAATAGCCGCGTCAGAATACCTCTCACTCACAGACACCGGACCGCTCAAGAAGCACTCAACTGCACTGAGATAATCCGGCGGCAAATACACACAACACAACAACAAGCGATCGCGACCATGGTTCACCGAAATCCACAGATCCTCCGCGTCAGTGCAAAGATCGGTGAGCTGCGTCGCACAGACGCCACTACAAGTTGCAATCAGGACACCGCCTCCATCCCTTTTGGTTGAAGCAGATGACTCTCTATCCCTACGAAAAACTTGATAGTGGGCGCCGAAAATTTCACCGTCAAAAACACTATCATTTAGACAAATTATATCAAAGTCAGACTGTAGAGAGCTGCAATATATAGTTCTGGTTTTGGTTCGTAAGCCGCGAACATTTTGATAGTAAATTTGCAAAGCCATTGGGATAGGGAATAGTCAGTGTTTAGGGCGAAATAAATAATCTACAAACGTTCCAGATCCTGGTCAGATGATATACGGATAGCTCGTGCAGTCTCATTATTCCTGCGGACAAAAATTTTGCAGTCCCGCATCCACACAAAATCGTAGCCGGCTGCCTTAGCCCTAATCTTAGTTTTGGAGAGGAGACTCTTATTAGCAGGCGTTAGGTGTTCATTGATAAAGCATCGATCGGATACGCCCGCAATCCTAAATCCAGGCTGCGAGCCAGACGGAAGAGATTTTCTCTTTGCAATGGCTGCCGCCAGAAATCCATCGCGCTTCTGACGTCTGCAGAACCTGACGATAATCGATTTAGGATTTGTGTTCTTCGCAAAGTGAGGAACACGGTACACCGCATCAACGTCAGACTCCGATAAGTCCACACCGAGGAACCCCGCAACGTCGTCCAGCACCGAAGAAATGTTCTCGCCAGTGCTTTCCGGAATTCCCTGGATCTCCAGATTACTTCTACGGGAATATTGTTCCATTTCGTCCACTCGACCCTTAAGGGCGTCAAGGTCACGCCGTAGAGAAACATTTTCCGCAGCAACCTTGTCAATAGATTTGCACTTATTGGTAAGGATACTGACAGTTTCCTCAAAATCGGAAATCTTCTGGCTACAGAAATTCACGGACACCTGCAGGTCCTCGTAGTTTTGCTTGACAGATCTTATGTCAGCACGAATATCCAGCAGCATGTTGTAAAGTGAGTCGAGAGTAATTTCTCCAACAGCAGCAGAACACCCGGGCAGAATAAAGGACGTGCGGCGTCCCAGCGGGGATAAACAAGAACCGCATATCCAGGAGTTACCAAGCCCCGGACAAAACAGCGATTGCATTGGCATCCAATCTCACGCACTTTCCGTGAAACCAGGCGTGACAGGACGAGCAGGAGATTCCCGGCGTTTTTCGTCCAACGACCTGTTTACAAACCGCACAGCTGTTCGAAGGCATCACTGGAGAAAAAAGTTGACAAGTCGGGCAACGTTCCGCAAAACGTTGGGGAAACCGATGAAGATTACAGCAAAACGGAACAACGCAGCCGGATTACACAAGCACCACCAAAAGCACCCGCTTACAAACACTACTGTGACAAAACCTCAAATTTTAAACTGCAATACTAGCACGGAAAAACGCGATAAACTGCGGAAGCGACGAGACACGTTGTCGCCGTGCAAACAGCATACACTATATTAGTAGTCGTAGTGTATTAGTAATCGCATGGTTGTTAAAGTAAACTTGAAACCTTTTCCGATAAAACAAAATTATCAGGCTCAATATTGTCACGTCTAGGTGACGGATTTTAAGATTATGGGTGGCTATGTCGTAGTCTTCTTGCGATCAACTAAAAACCACTGATATTCGCAGAATTCGTCACCTACACTTGACAACATGGAGCCAGATATTTTTTTTACTTTATCATACGTAGTATGGAATGGTATGGTATAGTTGCGTCGTTTGGCATCTGTGGCGTTCGATATACTTTGACCTAAAAGATCTTTTGTATGTCCCTTATGCATTAGAGTCCTTCGATGTTGATCCTTTTCACGAAGTCAGTGATAGTTCGAGGAGTAAGTTGTGTCAGCTCTGCTGGTTCCATGATGGCGGCTCCCAAGTGGTTTTGTCTTGTGTGCATTATAGCGTCACATTCGCACAAGGTGTACCGCTGTCGCAGGGGACCCCTCCCGCAGAATCTACAGTCTGCGTTGTTTGTCCGTCCAATCTTTGTGATGATATCTCAGTGGACAATGTCCTGTAAGGAGACCTGTAATCAGTCGCAGGTCCGATTTTTGTAACTGGAGATACTGTCTGGCCTTGGAGGCGGAGAAGGTTGTCGTGGCCTTAGCTTGTATCATGCCAGGTGCTGTTTCCCAGTAAGCTCGTTTAACTTTATCTTCCCAGTTTTGTACCATCTTCCTGATGTTTGCCCTTTGTATGTTCCTATGGGAACATTCCTGGGCACATAAGTCAATTGCGCGAACTTCCGCTATATAGGTACTCTATGTTTTCTCACAAAGTTGGTTAAATAAAACATCTTTCTTATTTGTAGAAAAACCAGATCAACAATTAATGTATTGGAGAAAGGTATTTGTCGGGCAATTCCGTCATACGAAGATCGAAGATCGAAGAAGCAACCGTATACACGTGTTTCTATACCGTACTGATGAGGACTAATAGTCCGAAACACGTGTATACGGTTGCTTCTTCGATCTTCGTATGACGGAATTGCCCGACAAATACCTTTCTCCTTTATAAATTATAAATTTGAATTATAAATTTGTCGTAATTTGTAACATATAGCTATCTAATACAGTAATACAGAGCCTGTAGTTCATTGAGTTTACATTCTATCGCATCCCCGCATCTCGTATTTCATTTTGTTTTAAAATTTTTATTAGATGCCTTTCATCATATTCATGTGAATAAGAGTGATTTATTAGTAAATGTTATTGCATGTTTATATGTGTTTATATTTGTATATTTATATATCGATGTTAAATGTTTGTATCGAAATAAAAAGTTCAAAAGCAAATTGTGTATTATTATTCGAAATTATAACAGTCCAACGACGTTGATTATAATCTTTAGAAATCAAAATGAAATTGTCAAAATGTGGGTTTTGGTTTCAATATAGTCTTACATTCTAGATCAGATTACTAACCTATCTCGAAATAAGGCTTCTGTGAAAGAAATTGTGTTCTACCATTTATAGGAAATCAATAAACGTATATTCAGTGTGATTTTGAATTCTAGGCGAAAATTGACACGGCTAATCAAAACAAAATTACTATAAGAAAATGCTTTGTTTCCGAAAAATCGGACAGGAAACTTTTAAGTAAAATTCAAAATTTTGTGACCGCGTTCGAAGATATAAATAATTAAATGAAGAACTTCTAAGTACCAATTTTGCTTGACAACGCAAAATATTTAAAATTTATTTTGCATTTTTTTTGGGTAAAATTTGTGTATGTATTATTTAGTTTTTTTTTGTACTTGGCGAAGTATCAACTAAATAATTTCACACCGGATGAATATACCTATTATCCACACAGAAACGATTATCAACCTGACATCTTAGATATTGTAGTCACAAAAAATCTACACACCCCATTACGCCAAACGGTAGTAAGCTAGACTCAGACCATCTACCCGTCATAATTTCCTTGTCAGAAGAACCAATAGCTACACCGAAAGTACCGAAGCTTCTAGACGGTTTTGTCTTCTGGGACACCTTTAAATCCAACATCGGAGAATGCCATACACAGCTCCCCTACCAACACACCAATGCATAGATACAGGGATAAGGGTACTAACCCAAAATATAACCAAAGCCGTAAAACCCGCAATGAGACCTTAAAACCCAAAGTCAAGTAACAAAAACTTTTATTTGCCGCCCCAATGTATCACTGATTTAATAAGGGAAAAAAGTAGAACAAGAAGACAATGGCAACAATCACTTGATCCACAACTCAAGCAACGACTGAACAACCTGACACACTATCACCAGAGAACTTGACCAACAACGCGTAACAAGTTACCAAAATCTTATATCTTTCATGGAAACGGGCGATCCTGGTATGTGGAAAACAACTAGAAGGATTTTAGAAAAACATGAAGACGTACCAACACTAGTCCACAACAACGAACATGTTACCTCGGATAAAGAAAAAGTAGATCTTTTCGCAGCCCATTTCGAGAAAACATTTACCCCACATATTGACATCCGTAATACCCTATTCTCTACCTCCATACAGCAATTTAACGAATCACATTTACCAATCGATGACTCAAACAACGATCCCACCTCACCTGACGAAATTAGTTCCATCATTAAAACTCTACCAACCAAAAATACACCTGGCCATGATCTCATACCTAACATAGTCCTTACACACAGAAAAGTGATCTCTCGAACGAAGAGAGAATTACTTGGCTGAAGTAGTTGGTAGGTTCGTATATACGCGAGAGATTATTGACTTCAACCAAGACATTTTATTTCTTGGAATTATTACTAGATTTAAGAAAGTGGTTACTCTGGTGAAGTAAGTAAAGAGTCTTCAATGAAGTAGTATATTTTTAGTGTATATTTTTGTTCCCGGTAAATATTTTTAGCTATTTAATGTAAGAATTTTAAAGATTTGGCACAAATACGTTTTCTATTGCTATTTAACAAGATAGGTATGTTATATTTACTTACTCGTTCTAAACTGTTGCGTGCGTTACATCAAACTATTCCGTGTTGAAACGTTTATTGTACACTATAAATCACAATACACATCCCCAATAAATCACAAGGCACATCCTTGATCCTTGGTTACCTATGCATGTCCAGTATGGTGCAATACCTCGAAACCCAACTTAAAAAAGGTTGAAACACTTCAAAATAAAGTGATACGCATGGCGATTGACGCACCATGGTTTGTTCGCAACGAACAAATTCGACAAGAAATAAATATTCTGCCGATCGCAACTTTCATCCAAAAAACATCGCAAAAGTTTTTTTCCAGCCTAGAACATTGCCCAAGTGCAGCAGAACACAACTTTGGCGCTAGAAATATCCACGTTCGCTTAAGACGAAGACTACCGCAAGATATTGTAATCGTTGAATAAGACAGTGAATGAATATATTCACAAAGAACTTATCAGATTAGTATAAAATTATTTTAAATATTTAAGATCAAAACCATGTAAAACAATACATTAATTGAAAGCTGGTTAATCGACGGTAAGATATAAAGGAGAAAGGTATTTGTCGGGCAATTCCGTCATACGAAGATCGAAGATCGAAGAAGCAACCGTATACACGTGTTTCGGACTATTAGTCCTCATCAGTACGTTAAATATTTAAAATAATTTTATACTAATCTGATAAGCTCTTTGTGAATATATTCATTCACTGTCTTATTCAACGATTACAATATCTTGCGGTAGTCTTCGTCTTAAGCGAACGTGGATATTTCTAGCGCCAAGGTTGTGTTCTGCTGCACTTGGGCAATGTTCTAGGCTGGAAAAAAACATGGTGCGTCAATCGCCATGCGTATCACTTTATTTTGAAGTGTTTCAACCTTTTTTAAGTTGGGTTTCGAGGTATTGCACCATACTGGACATGCATAGGTAACCAAGGATCAAGGATGTGCCTTGTGATTTATTGGGGATGTGTATTGTGATTTATAGTGTACAATAAACGTTTCAACACGGAATAGTTTGATGTAACGCACGCAACAGTTTAGAACGAGTAAGTAAATATAACATACCTATCTTGTTAAATAGCAATAGAAAACGTATTTGTGCCAAATCTTTAAAATTCTTACATTAAATAGCTAAAAATATTTACCGGGAACAAAAATATACACTAAAAATATACTACTTCATTGAAGACTCTTTACTTACTTCACCAGAGTAACCACTTTCTTAAATCTAGTAATAATTCCAAGAAATAAAATGTCTTGGTTGAAGTCAATAATCTCTCGCGTATATACGAACCTACCAACTACTTCAGCCACGTAATTCTCTCTTCGTTCGAGAGATCACTTTTCTGTGTGTAAGGACTATGTTAGGTATGAGATCATGGCCAGGCGCATTTTTGGTTGGTAGAGTTTTAATGATGGAACTAATTTCGTCAGGTGAGGTGGGATCGTTGTTTGAGTCATCGATTGGTAAATGTGATTCGTTAAATTGCTGTATGGAGGTAGAGAATAGTGTATTACGGATGTCAATATGTGGGGTAAATGTTTTCTCGAAATGGGCTGCGAAAAGATCTACTTTTTCTTTATCCGAGGTAACATGTTCGTTGTTGTGGACTAGTGTTGGTACGTCTTCATGTTTTTCTAAAATCCTTCTAGTTGTTTTCCACATACCAGGATCGCCCGTTTCCATGAAAGATATAAGATTTTGGTAACTTGTTACGCGTTGTTGGTCAAGTTCTCTGGTGATAGTGTGTCAGGTTGTTCAGTCGTTGCTTGAGTTGTGGATCAAGTGATTGTTGCCATTGTCTTCTTGTTCTACTTTTTTCCCTTATTAAATCAGTGATATATTGGGGCGGCAAATAAAAGTTTTTGTTACTTGACTTTGGGTTTTAAGGTCTCATTGCGGGTTTTACGGCTTTGGTTATATTTTGGGTTAGTACCCTTATCCCTGTATCTATGCATTGGTGTGTTGGTAGGGGAGCTGTGTATGGCATTCTCCGATGTTGGATTTAAAGGTGTCCCAGAAGACAAAGCCGTCTAGAAGCTTCGGTACTTTCGGTGTAGCTATTGGTTCTTCTGACAAGGAAATTATGACGGGTAGATGGTCTGAGTCTAGCTTACTACCGTTTGGCGTAATGGGGTGTGTAGATGTTTTGTGACTACAATATCTAAGATGTCAGGTTGATAATCGTTTCTGTGTGGATAATAGGTATATTCATCCGGTGTGAAATTATTTAGTTGATACTTCGCCAAGTACAAAAAAAAAACTAAATAATACATACACAAATTTTACCCAAAAAAAATGCAAAATAAATTTTAATTATTTTGCGTTGTCAAGCAAAATTGGTACTTAGAAGTTCTTCATTTAATTATTTATATCTTCGAACGCGGTCACAAAATTTTGAATTTTACTTAAAAGTTTCCTGTCCGATTTTTCGGAAACAAAGCATTTTCTTATAGTAATTTTGTTTTGATTAGCCGTGTCAATTTTCGCCTAGAATTCAAAATCACACTGAATATACGTTTATTGATTTCCTATAAATGGTAGAACACAATTTCTTTCACAGAAGCCTTATTTGGAGATAGGTTAGTAATCTGATCTAGAATGTAAGACTATATTGAAACCAAAACCCACATTTTGACAATTTCATTTTGATTTCTAAAGATTATAATCAACGTCGTTGGACTGTTATAATTTCGAATAATAATACACAATTTGCTTTTGAACTTTTTATTTCGATACAAACATTTAACATCGATATATAAATATACAAATATAAACACATATAAACATGCAATAACATTTACTAATAAATCACTCTTATTCACATGAATATGATGAAAGGCATCTAATAAAAATTTTAAAACAAAATGAAATACGAGATGCGGGGATGCGATAGAATGTAAACTCAATGAACTACAGGCTCTGTATTACTGTATTAGATAGCTATATGTTACAAATTACGACAAATTTATAATTCGGTGGCTTTGGTAGTACATGCGATTGTTATTAGTTTTGGTGTTGGGTGTAGATAGTAGTTTTTTAATGTATGTAATATACACTAACCAGCACACCTAAAGAAACGCTTAGACCAATGGAGTTAAACGTTAAAAGTTCAATAACATTTATAATTTTTGACCGATTTTCATTAATTTTCTTCTGGGCGTCAATATTATCATTATTATTATACATGGTGTTTCAGAAATAACGGCTAACCTGGAAGGAGCATATGCCCAAGGACGTAATAAGCATGTTCTGTCAGATAACGTCTGTTCTAACTTAACGCATTCGTGAGGAAATTAATAAAGAAACACGGAGTCCGTCCCTGTTCAGCGCAAGAAAATCGACAGCACTCCGGCACAGTTGTGTTGCAACTGGTGACAAATCAACGCCGCCGGCAACATATCGGTCAGGCCTCCGTCTACTCCGGCCTTTCTCGCTCAGAGCGACAATGACCTACATTCGCCAGGTTCGTACGTATGTTACATACGATAGTGATCAGCTGTTTGTTGGTTTAGCAACAATAAGAATCTTTTGGATTGTGGGATCACGATGGGGTGTGTTTGTGTAGTGGTTTGTGTAGCACCAGACACGGATGGATGACAATTGTATGGCTAAAATGCGACATAACTTTGATCGGCCGCGAATGCAATTGCTGTGTTAAGTCGGTTTCTTTTGTTCGACAGATATCGTTTTACAATCACAATGTGTGTAAATTCGCACCACCATTCTGGATTAGGTACGTACTAATCTCTCTAATTTTCGTACATGTTCGTACGTACGTTTGCAACGTATTTCAGTCATTCGCGGTCGGCTATGCACCAAGGCAGGCCTTAGACGATTTCTTTAATACAATTTTGCTGGTACTAAAGTTTGAAGTAGACTATACGTTATTTGACCAAAATTACTTCTCTGTCCTTGGCGGATATGCTCCTTCAAGGTTAGCCGTTGTTTCTGAAACATCCTGTATATGGCATGGGATAATTTTGAAAAATTCATCTACAATGTATCGAAACAAATAAAAGTCGGTCAGAATTTCAAAAGTTATTGAACGTCAATATTTAGCAAAATAGGTATCTGACTCCCTTAATTGTGTCGGTCAGTGTATAATTCGGTATCCATATAATTACAGCCGCCGTAATTAGCGTGATTAAAATGATACAAAAATAATATTTTATTCTCCATGGTCGACGCATTTCTTAGTTTATTTAGTTGAAATGATTAGGTGGCCGAAGGCACAGTTTGCTGATTTTGACAGAGTAACAAGTTTTATGTTTGTAGCGACACAAGTTTCATAGAAAAAGAGGAAATTCCATAGGTACGTTTTTACGGAGATGAGAACTGCCAGAATAAATATTTTTATTACTTATCGGTATACTGTATCTTTATCAAAATACTGAATATATTAGCTATGGTCGGTGTTTTAATGAACAATTTCCTGTTACATAAACTAGTATATTTCTATTTGTACACGGGTGGTTCAAATGGGCTATTTTTATTTAGAAAGCAACGATGCCCCCAAATCGTTTCCAAATCCAAAAAAAGCGGACACGTATTTCTTCTCTTTTCGAAATTTTGATTCTTAATGGTGCCTGTCGAGGCCTCAAATTTACATAAGAAAATGCATGGGAAAAAGACATTTTTTGGTATTTTTCGAATAATTATTCGGAGCTTGGGAAACCTTAACACTAAAGTTATAGGGACTTGTAGAGAACTTTCCAAGGAAGAATTTAACCTATCATACATATGGATTTGATGCCCCCAACCCACCCCCACAGTGCCCTGAAAACTACCCTTAAACAAAAAATGTAGATTCTTCAGAAAATTGACCCTTCTAATTATTTCATTCTCTTTTTTTCTCATAGAAATCGTTATTATAAGGATAGTGGGATGTTTATAAACATTTGTCAGTTAATTTCCATTTGTTTAAACAAATTTTATTTGTTTAAATAATCCGCTTTTCTCGAAAATCTGTCTGAATTCTGTTTTCTGAGTTCGAAATGGCAGTTTATTATTTTAGAGTAACATTATTCTTAAGAAAAAACTCCTCCTATTGTTTAAACAATAAATTATTATTTATTTTCAACGTTTTTCTAATTATGGTAGAAAAATCAGCTTTTTTGAGAAATTAACTTATAAATTTCACCATTAATGTATTTGATATTAATATCACCATTATGCATTTGAATAATATTTTATTATTTAAACAATGGAAATTATCCCAAAATATATACTTGACAATAACAGTTGACCAGACCGATCTAAAAAAATGAATGTTAGGAGAATTGCAAAAAAATTGTATAACAAATGGAATTTGTTTAAGCAAATTTGGTTTTATTAGCTAATAACATAGGCAAGATACCTCGAACATGAAATTTATAAGTTAATTTCACAAAAAAGCTGACTTCTACCATAATTAGAACAACAGTTGAAAATTAATAATAATTGATTGTTTAAACAATAGGAAGAATTTGTTTAATGAATAATGTCACTCTAAGATAATAAACTGCCATTTCGAACTCAGAAAACAGATGTCCGACGAAGTTTCGAGAATAGCGAATTATTTAAACAAATGGAATTTGTTTAAACAAATGGAAATTACCTGACAAATGTTTATAAACATTCAACTAGACTTATAGTAATGATTTCTATGAGAAAAAAGAGAATGAAGTGATTAGAAGGGTGAATTTTTTGAAGAATGTACATTTTTCATTTAATGGTAGTTTTCAGGGCACTGTGGGCGTGGGTTGGGGGCGTCAAAGCCATATGTATAATACCTCAAATTCTTCATTGGAAAGTCCTCTACAAGTCCTATAACTTTAATTTAAAGTTTTCCCAAACCCCGAACAATTATTCGAAAAATACCAAAAAATGTCTTTTTCCCATGCATTTTCTTATGTAAATTTGAGGCCTCCACAGGCACCATTAAGAATCAAAATTTCGAAGAAAAAAAAATACGTGTCCGCTTTTTTTGGATTTGGAAACGATTTGGGGGATCGTTGCTTTCTATCATCACAAAAACTTTTGCAATGCAGTTTTGAACCACCCTACGACATAAAATCTAGTATTTTTTGTCATATGACCCAGTAACATGGTTCAGAGGTCAAAGTACAAGCCATTGATTGAAGCCATTATTCTGGCAGTTGTCATCTCCGTACATTTCACGTGCCTTATCCAGTGATAAAAACTTATTTTGTGCCGGTTTCAGAACTCCTCCTTATGTTGCAAGCCAATAGCGGAGATCCGACCTTGAAACGGGGTTTCTAAAACTCTCACCTAGAGAAGTTAGCGGCAAAACTTGGTAACCTGATAAAATTAAAAGCGCCAAATTCCCTGTTTTTAAAGAAGAAGAAGTGTATGAATTGAAATGTAAACATAACCTAATTAATTATAGTACGATTTCCTGCACGGGCTGCTATATCATATATTTTTTTAAACACGTTAGGCCAACGTCCCATTTCCTTAGCTAATAATTTTGGTTATAGTCAGAGAGCGCAATTCAATCTACCTGCAATCGTTCATATTTAAGAGCAGTATTATTTATTTATGTGTTGTTAAAACGGCTATTAGTTGTATATTTCTTGAGTTTATACTTTAAATATGTATTATATGTATACATAATCAACGGTTTATATTTATGATATTTGTTGGTGATAACTAGTTTTTGTTTGTAGCTATGTTTGTAAAAAAAAATTATATTCACTTCAACTGTGAAGTAGGCATCATTCTTTGACTAGAAACCATACTAGAAACAAACAACACCGCTCTTACAAATGGACGATTGCAGGTAGATTATAACCAAAATGTGATTATAACAAAAATTATTAAGAAAATAGGGTGATGACTTTTATGCCAACTTGTATAATTCACTCCCACGTCACTATTCTTGGAAGTAGTAAATATTTACCGATTGGATTGTTTATACGTTTATGTGTAGTAAGGTAACAATACATGCACGTGCAATGTGTTAATGGAGTTACAATTGACCACTATGCCGATTTGATATACCTATAAGCTATAAATTACAGAAAATAATTAATATATAAGTCCATGCATGTAATCCTCGTATACACCAATACATGGGCGTATCCAGGGGGGCAAGGGGGCAGCTGCCCCCCTTTCGTATTTTGGTATTATGTTTATTCCATAGCACTCTTTCCCTTATGGACACTAGGGTGCTTATTTTTATTTAGAAAGGAACGATCCCCTCCAAATCATTTCCAAATCCAAAAAAAGTGTACACGTATTTTTATTTCGAAATTTTTCTGTTTTCTGAGTTCGAAATGGAAGTTTATTACCTTAGAGAGGGACATTATTCATTAAAAAAATTCCTATTGTTTAAACAATCAATTATAATTCATTTTGAACCTTCTTTGTAATTATGGTAGAAAAGTCAGTTTATTTGTGAAATTAATTATAAATTTCATGTTCGAGATATCTAGTCGTATTATCTAATAACCCACATTTGTTTAAACAAATGCCATTTCTTTAAACACTTTGCAATTCGCCTAAATTTTTTTTTTAGGTCGGGGTGGCCAACTGTTATTCTAAAGTGACATCATTTATATTTTGGGATGATTTCCAGTGTTTGAATAATAAAATAATAATCGTATTCAATATTTCATCAAATACAGGGAACAGTTTCCAGTACAGAGAACAGTTTCCAGAAAGCAACAAACCAACAGTATCTTGCGGCACACAGTGGTAGGAAATGAGAATAAGAAATGGAGAAAAAAATGTGATTAATAACATTTGTTGACTTTAGGAAATTTAATATTTTAAAAAGAAATGTAGCTTCCCAATATCCCAAAAAAAATATTCCCCATCATTTTAATTTTTTCGAATAAATGATATTGAAAACCAATAATATTTTATTATTTAAATAATGGAAATCATCCCAAAATATAAATGCTGTCACTTGAGAAACAGTTGGCCACGCCGATCTAAAAACATGAATTTGAAGTGAATTGCAAACAAAAATTGTTTAAACAAATGGAATTTGTTTAATCAAATGTGGGTTTATTAGATAATATAGATCATAGGTTTGTTAGATAACACGAACATGAAATTTATAAGTTAATTTCACAAACATACTTACTTTTCTAGCAAATTAGGAAAAAAGTTGAAATAATAATAATTGATTGTTTAAACAATAGGAAGAAATTTTTAAATGAATAATGTCACTGTAAGATAATAATTTGCCATTTTTAACTCAGAAAACAGAATTCAGACTGATTTTCGAGAAAAACGAACTTTAAACAAATGTAAATTAACTGACAAATGTTTATAAACATTCCACTAGACTTATAGTAATAAGTTCAATGACAAAACAGAGACTGAAATGATTAGAAGGATCAATTATCTGAAGAATGTACATTTTTCATTTAAGGGTAGTTTTCAGGGCATTATGGGGATGGTTTGGGGGTGTCAAATTCATATGTATAATAGGTCAAATTCTTCCTTGGAAAGTCCTCTACAAGTCCTTAAGTAATCTTAAGTTTTCCTAAACCCCGATCAATTATTTGAAAAATACAAAAAAATGTCTTCTTCCCATGCATTTTCTTATGTAAATTTAATGCCTCGACAAGCACGGTTAAAAATCAAAACTTCAACAAAAAATATGTCCACTTTTTTGGATTTGGAAACGATTTGAGGGGATGGATGCTTTCTATCATTGCTTTCTATCATCACAAAATTTCTTGAACCACCCTAATAGGCACCCTTCCTCCATACAGCTAATTAAATTTAGAAAACTGCCCCCCGTTTGACCTGGATACGCCCATGCACCAATAGTTAATGAAGTATTTGCTGATTCGTATAATAACTTTAACAACGATGAATTGTTAGCAAACCGTGCAGGAAATCGTAGTATAATATTAATTAGGTTATTTATCTGTGTCTTATGTTTACCACGATATTTACATTTTAAGACATCGACTTTTCCTTCTTTAAAAACAAGGAATTTGGTGGTGCTTATGGCGCTTTTAATTTGATTAGGTTACCAAATTTCGTAAGCTTCGTAACTTCTCTTGTTAAGAGTTTTAGAAACCCCGTTTCAAGGTCGGATCGCCGCTATTACGGAACTACATGAGGGACCTTGACACTACTCAGTTATTTCAAGATCGTGTGATTCCGGAATCGGCTTGCTACCTCTACTCACAGTTTGAATGCAAAAAAACTATGTTTTTGTTTGTCCTTTTTTTTTTTAGAAAAGTCTACATTATAGTCCAAAATAGAGATATTTACTGTAAGGCACTAGTCTGTTGTTGTTATTACCAAAGTATCAACATCTTTTGATCGCTTATTTATTTTAATAAGAACCGGTTTCGACTCTATGCGTCATCTTCAGGTTAAATCTGTAATAGTAAAAACAATTACAGTCAATGTCATCAAAATGAGATAGAAACATGGTTAAAAATGGTTAAAAACTTATGGCCATAATCTTCACAGCGAATCATTACTAAATGTTAATATTTAAGAGATCATTGAAGGAAACAAATAACATTAATACACCAGAACATAACAAAACACACGTGTGGGTTGCACATATATTACAGCGGTCATAAAAGTCATAAAATTTCCAATATCCGATGTATACACCATTTTCGTCGCAAAGCACAAAGAAATTTTATACTTGGCCACTTATAAGCATGTTTTATTTGCTTTTCTGTTATAGTAGTCGTCATTACTAATTATAGTTGCATGACTTTGATCTAGTCAAATTTGTCATCTGTATGCAGTCTGCACTGTCCGATCTTATTTATACCACCGAATTAAACTTTAATTTACATTTTGAAATTTCACTTCCCGACTTTTTCGAAACGATCTCGTGCGCGATGGAGTTTTTGGAGAAATTTGATCTGGTGGTTTCAAGGAACTCGTCGTAGAATCTTGTCGCTGGTGAATGACAGGATGTTTGTAGCCCATGAACGGAGACGTTTGGGGAAACTGGCTTGCAATCAGAGGAACCCAACATTGGTTTTGCTTACCGCTTTGGTAATCCACTGAAAATAAAAAAAAATATATATATATAAATATGTGGGAACCACCCAAATCTTGCTATCCTCAGAACGACAACTACGACAGCAAACAGACCCAGTCAGGGTTGTTCAAGTGCGTACATTGGAACCAAATCTAGTCCTTTGAAATATCATTTGGTACCCTGGTACTCCTTTGATAAATATTTTTGAGCAAATTTAAAATGGAAGAACAATTTATTATCTAACAGAGTTTAAAGTTTGCTTATTGTTGATGTCAATACGCACACTTTGAGAATTTGAGAACGTTCATAAATTTTCTGACTAAAAGATATTGTCCAATCAAGTATTTTAGTATTTTACGCGTTTCTTGCTGACTTTATTTGGTAACTTTTGGCATCCCGGGCGTTTTGATCCGGCAATTTTTGCGTTTTTCATGAATCCCGGGATACCGGGACTACAATATCTTTGATCCCGAAATGCCGGGATCAGTATATGTGACCCCGCACGAGAGAATCACCCTAACTGCCATCTCTCGTTTCGATAGGATTGACTTCTGTGTTTGAAGGCCCATAACTCTAGAACTACTGAACACAAAAAAATGAAAGTATGTCATACTCCTGAATCATTTCTACATAAGTTGTATGACTGTCAAAATTGGTTTCCTCTCGGTGTAAACATGAGCACGAGAAGTGAAAAAAGTACCCGATTTTTGCAGTTTTAAATTAACGCTCGTCTTGCCGATTTATTTTCTCTTAAACCACATACTACAAAAATTGCAGTTTTTGTTCAGATTGCATTTAGAGTATCTTCTATAGATTGGCGTGTTTGTTTTCTTGAGTTTTTATGTAATAAAGCTTGCGAACAAGATTTTGATGGAAACCGATATCTCAGGAACGAATGTTAGCAGGACAATGCAGTTATCATGCCAATAATCCTTATTTACTGCGATACATATCCCTTGAATGTAATAGCATTCCGACTATTTGTTAATTTTTAAGACCGAAATAAACATGAACAATATTTTGCGCAGTTCGGCTTCCCTCGCTTGTGGGTTTTGGTGCCAGGCAGTCGAACGAGATGCGAAGTTTTGACGCGATCAGTGAATCCGTTTGAATCCGTGTTTGTAAAATATTGTTGGCTATAATTAATTGTACATCTAAATTCATTATTTATCTTTAACTCGCAATACTATTCAAAATTACGAAATTTAATTGTTCTGATTGTATTGTACTAATAGTAAATATTCTTCCACTGTCCCAGCTGAGTTTCCATTTACCGTTGTGGTTGACGTAGTGCGCGCTGCACGAAATTTATATCATTCATATTAAATCGCCTTAAAAATTACTTACAAATTATTGTGCAATTCTTTTTCTACAGTCCCATTAACTAAAATATTACGATTGTTTACGTGCATATTCCGTTAGCGTGCCAATATTCGTTACTGAGATATCCGCTTCCATGAAAATCTTGTTCGCAACCTTTATTACACAATAACTGAAGAAAACTAAAACGCCAATCTATAGAAGACGCTCTAAATGCAACCTGATCAAAAATTGAAATTTTTATGACAGGCGGTTTACGAGGAAAAAAATTGGAAAGTCGAGCGTTAATTTAAAAGTGCATAAATCGGGTACCTTTTCTCATTTCTCTCGGGCTCATGTTTACACCGAGAGGCAAAAAATGTTGACATACAACATGATTCAGGAGTATGACAGACTTTATATCAACTTTTTCTGTTCAGTAGTTTTAGAGTCATGCGCTATCAAACATAGGAGGCAACATTATCGAAACGAGAGATGGTAGTTAGGGCGATTTACTCGTGCGGGGCCGATATTGTCCGGGGGAGATATTGTCCGGGATTGGAAGCATTAGTAGTACCTATGAAATATTCCTATGGAAAAGATACGTACTTTGAGCAGAATTCAGCGAATACTTTCGTTGTGAGTTCTTATAGTTGGCAGACCTGACTAAACCGGTCGCTCCTGTATTTACAGCGTCCATGGACATACTTCTGGAATGCGCTCTGGCCCAAATTTCATCATGACGCACCTTTTTGCGATTAACTTCCAAACCGGTTAAGTGTTCATTTAGGGAATATAGCTTCTGTGTGATATCTTTTCCTAAAATGCATGAATATTATTTGCAAGGGTATGCAAGGTATTTGAAAGGATTCGATTGAGCTACCTATGATACAGTCTAAAACAATTTTGAGCATTGGTTTGTGGCGAAGGATTCGTTCTAGTCGCATCCTAGGCCAACACAGATAGACGCTGTCTTCTTCAGCTGTTATCGTTACTTGAAACACGTCGTCTGATTGGTCATGATTAGCTTCCCATTCTGGAGAATCCACGAATTGGTGAATTGTTATGAAGTGGAGGTGAGTGTCATCACAAGTCACACGTAATCTACAAAATTAAACAAACACATATTATTGTGCACAAGTTAAGTTATTCTAAGATCTAAAATCGTTACGGACTCAATTTATACAAATAATTAAAACTGGGATTTGCTTCTGTCCCATCCATCATCACCTTATTAGGACATGTTCCGATTGATGGCTCACATCTAAAGTGCAGCAATGTACTATCGTGGCCATATATTATGTCCGCTCTTTTGACGTCGATTTTTTCGCAAACCCAGGGGCAAAACAATTTGAAAAAATTCTAATGCAGTCGTTGATTAATATGCTACAACTCATAAAAATTAGAAAGGTGTATATGTTGGCGTTTATCAGATTTTTCCAAATTAAGAAGAATTGGCGCTTTTTTTGCCCTTAAGTTTCATTGGTTTATCGTTAGCAATTAATTACTCTGGAAATAACCCATAGATTTCAAGAAATTAAAAAGTAAAATCATTGTGCATTCATTGTGCCTTTTTTAAAATGATCGGATTAGTGGTTGACCAACAAACAGCTATATTATGTAATGCCAGCAATTCCGTTATTAGAAGAGCTAGAATAAAGAAATAAAGACTGTAGCCTACCCAATAATTCAAATGTTTAAAGTTTATTACATAATTATTGTGAGCTATGCCGATGTTGTCTATGGCCCCTTCATTACACAGTCAGCTAAGCGGCGTCTACAGAGTATCCAGTATAGCTGCCTGGCGTACGCAACTGGTTGTCCTAGACGTCAACATATGCCCGAGGTCCTTCGGGGAGCTGGATGGCTGAGACTGGAGGAGCGTCGTTTCATACATTATGTGGGTGTGGTCAGAGCAGCAGTTGTCGATGGACAACCTTCTTACTTAGCGCAGAACATTCAGCTTCGAGAGGGGGCTCACGGAAGAAACCTTCGACATGTTTCAACAACCGCATCTATCCCGCAACATAGAACGGCATTGTTCAGAAAATCCTTCAGCTATCTTGCTTCCCATATAATAAACCCTGTGCTCAACAATGTTGGTTTTAAAAGCAAGCAGACTGTGTCTAGATTCTTAAAACAATCGCTTATTAATGGAGACCTTCAACATGAGAATCTCTACTAATTCCTAAAATTTATGTAATTTTCTATATTTTCAATTTTGAGTAATGGTTATATTTTAAATCACAATATGTGTTATATATACCTTTTGTAATTTTTATTTATTGCAATAAAGAATATTATTATTATTATTATTATTGTTTATCTTGCATTTTCCAAACAAAAGATCGTGCTGAAGCGCCGCGTGAATTTCGACGCTCTCGGTCTTTGGTGTGGTGCGGGAAAGCAAGTCGTTAGCGGTGCTGTCGATAGTGAGACAACTGCAGACAGCTGATTATCTAAACACAAAAAGAACGGAAACTTGTCAAGGTAGTAATTTTAACTAACAGAATTAAATTCTTAACTTTTGCAGAATTTTGATTATAATATGTGACCCGGTACGAGAAAAATGGCCTAACTGCTATCTCTCGTTTCGATAGTATTGACTCCTGTGTTTGACGGCGCATAACTCTAAAACTACTGAACAGAAAAAATTTAAATAAAGTGTGTCATACTCCTCAATCATTACTACATAAGTTGTATGACTATCAAAATTTTTTGCGTCTTGGTGTAATCATGAGCGCGAGAGAAGTGAAAAAATGTACCCGATTTTTGCATTTCTAAATTAATCGTCCTCTTTCCAATTTTTTCTCCCAAAGCGTTTACCACAAAAATTTCAATTTTTGTTCAGGTTGTTAGCATGGATATACTTCTTATTTACTGCGATACATATCCCTTGAATGTAATAGCATTCCGACTATTTGTTAATTTTTAAGACCGAAATAAACATGAAGAACATTTTGCGCAGATCGGTCAGAGCGGTCAGTGAATCCGTCTCGGAATCCGTTTTTGTGAACTTGAAGAATATAAAAAATATGCCCGATTTCTCTTATATAAATATTGAAATTATGATAACAATTTCGTTATATTGTGTCCGTGAACGCTGTTCTCCTAGTCACTAATGCATCATGCGATCCCTACTATAGGCAGCGTCGCTGTCGATCCCTTCCCCCGCACCTCACCAAAGACCGAAGAGCGCGCGTGAATTGCGGCGATCATGAGATGCTTCAACATGATCTTTTGTAGGGAAAATACAAGATAAATAATGATTCTGTAATAAACTTTAAACATAATATGATTTATTAGGTAGCCTATGATCGATACTTCATCATCCTACCTCTTCTAATAACGGAATTTCTGGCATTGCATAATACAGCGTTTTGTGGGTCAACCACTAATCCGATAATTTTACATAAATGATCATTGAAAGCTAGCATTCCGCAGGTGATTTTCCTATTTAGTTCCTTGAAATCTAGGGATTATTTCCGGAGTAATTAATTGCTAAAAATTAAACGAATGAAATTTAAGGGACAAAGACAGCGCCACTGCTTCTTAATTTGGAAAAAGCGGTTAACGCCAACATATACAGCTTTCTAATTTTTATGAGTTGTAGCATATTAATCAAGGACAGCATCAGATTTTTTTCAAAATTTTTGGCCCCTAGATTTGCGAGAAAATCGACGTCAAAAGAGCGGACATAATATATGGCCACGATAGTACGTGAAAGTATCTGTGCATCTTCTTTCAGCTATACGATATATTTATAATACTTACTTTCCGCTCAGTAAAATAGACAGTCTTTCATCGGCTGGGCTAACATCTTCAACAGCGTAGATGTCCCCATGTTCTAAGGTTACTATTTGAGCCTCTCGCACAAGTTCCTTGAAGTGTTTTTTGCTAACTCGCAGTGGATAGAACACCTACGCATAAGAAATTAGCTTAACTTGGTTTGTAATCGCAAAACTAATTACATCCATATAAAAATGATTTGCAATTAAATATGCTACATAATTTTCATGTTAAACTTGAGAGCCCAGACGCAGGGTGACCGGCAAAATTATACAACAGAGTCAGAAGTCCAAAAAGCCAATTCATTGTCATTAAACTATAAACAAAAGCAAAAATTCATACAAAATTAAAAAAACAAGTAGTAGTAGGTAACTAACTTATATAATATTTATTGTCCTAGGTTTTTCTTTTCCAAATTGATATCACACGTATTTAAGTTATTAAATAAGTCACTCTCTATGGATAAAATATTAAAATCATTTAATTTGCTTTGCCCCAAAAGAAAACCGTAAATACTTAGTTATCCTTTTTCGTTCTGAAACAAATCTTTCGCTGCTACAATTTGTAGTGAAATAACAAAAACTGCGCAGTGCCTTGGCCACGTTCGGATATGTAGACTTGTAATTTGAAATATATGTATGTAATATAAATAACGTAATAAATAATGTAATATAAATAACAATAAATAAAGCAGCTGGTCTCCATCTGTATATACAAATCTGAACGTTTTTTATCTCTACTGTAAAATTTATTATTTTGGATTTAAGCCATTTGAGTATTAGGCCGACGCTGTTCAACATTCTAGTGGCAGTTGTTAATTTTTATAATTATTTTATGTATACAGATTATACAGTGAGCGTGCAAAGTATGAAAACATGACAAAATCTGAGAGGGTTTGTTATTTTACAAACCTCTCGTCATTTTTAACTATCAAAATAAACATTAGTCTGTAAAATTCGATTTTCAGCCTTCGGTTGTTTCTGGCTTATGACATCAACGACGTTTTCTTTAAATGGCAACCAACAATATTTTACACTGCTCAAAAAATTAGGGGAACACTTTTTTCGAAACCAGTAACCTTTTAAATAATAGTTCTAAGCAAATCAAATTTGGCATACTTCAACGGCATATAGTTAGCTAAAGAAAATTACAAAAATAATGTTACAACTCTTAGTTGCTTCTAAGTTAGAGTTAAAAATGTAAATTACTAACGCAAAACAAAATGGAAATGACTGTCATAGTATCGATGACAGTCGGGTTTTCTGTAGATTGGTGAGGTTTAATACAGTGTATGCCCTTCACGAGCACGAATCACTTCCTCACACCTGCGTGGCATGCTTCGCACTAGTCTGCGAATAGATTTTTGGGGTATGCTTTCCCATTCCTGAATCAGGGGTTGTGTCAGTTCCTGTATGGTTAGTGGTGGATTAGGGTGCTTGCGAACACGTCGGTCAAGCTGATTCCACAAGTGTTCAATAAGATTCATGTCAGGACTTAACGCCGGCCATTCCATAATCCGAATTCCAAGTTCTTGTAAAAAGTTTCTGGTGATGCCGGCGGTATGTGGCTTTGCATTGTCCTGTATTAAGATAAAATTTTGACCGACGCCATATGCAGCAGGCACCACATGGTCCTCCAAAATGTTTTCGATTTAATTCATGGCATTTAGTCTACCAGGAACCACAACAAGATCAGTTCTGTTGTCTATACTGATTCCAGCCCAAACCATCACAGATCCACAACCAAATCTATCCACTTCCTGTATAGTAGCGGCTGCGTAGCGTTCACCAGGACGTCTATATACACGTACTCGACCGTCGCAACGAGTTAAACGAAATCTGGAATCGTCTGTAAAGAGTACAAGCGTTAAATGACGAAGTTGCGAACAGTTTGATTAGAAATTTCTATTGCTATGTGCTCGTCTTAGGTCGTTTAGGAGGTCTCGTGCTGTGCAGTACGCTGACGGAGAGAGGAAAGGACAAGAAATCGGTTTTGATTTTGAGTAGTTTTTCGATTTCGACCTTGTCCAGCTCTTCTAACATATTAGCCAGCTTCCCGAAACCGATTCCATAAACGCTGAATAACAGAAGGGGAAACTCGAAGATCCCTGCTAACATATCTAATAGAGCGGCCATGCTGAATAAGGGATACAGCACGAGCAACTTGCACTTAACTAAGATGTAGAACGCTATGATCCATGTTAAATTTTTCGCCACGTACAAGATCGCCGCCATTGGTCGTTCTCCAAACTAAAATTAATTCGGCGGGAAATTTGAATTGAGTATTTCATATTAATTTCATTACTAAAAATAAAACTAAGTAGAATAACTGTTAGTAGAGCTCTCAGAGAGATATAAGTACTATACTGTCAGACCTGTGCTAATAGTGACTATAAATATATGCAGCAAACACAATGATAAAAATATACATTTAATCAAAAACGTTTATTAATAACAGTATATTAAAATAATATAATAAAACAAATTTACAATTATAAACATTTAACAGATCTTAGAATAGAACAAACAATGTCACCCAACGCTTAACTGGGTTGTATGCAGAGATGTTAAATACCCGGGTATTTACCCACAGTGGGTATTTATAAACATACTATTGTTATTAGAAATAGCAGTAAGAGGAAATATTTAATTACTAAATAAAGGTTTCTTTTATCACAAAATCAAAAGGTATTTTCTTTTCCCAATATAAAGGTTATTCTTATAAAAATAAAAACATTTCTAAAACAAAGAATAAAAATATCAGTCTCATCTGATGATATCTGATCAGCAGACATTTCCTTTTCATCATCGTCCATTCAATCGTACGAATCGTACATATTTTCTGATCCTGTTATCGAAGAAGATTTAGCAGAAACTTATGATTATATGTTAAGTATGTCAACTTAGCGGCTTTTGTCGCTGTTAATCAATTTCTTATTTTGCTATGAATCCAACTAAATGTACTGAATGTTCTTATATAACTGAAATATTTTACATTATTTGTAATCAAGAGTACACATCTACAGAGTGCTCCATCTTTTTCCCCGCAAAACTTTTTTCCAGATAGTAAATGCCACTCTGAGTAAAAAGTTTCATATGGACCTATTTGTTTTCTTTATTTCTTAAAAAATTACAACCGTTTGAAATAATTGTAAAATAATTGCAAAACTGTATATTAAATGATTACCTTCTTTAGGAATTGATAAACCCAATAAGTCGGCATTAAAGAAACTTTATAATCAGAATGACAATTACTTGTAGAGAAACAAATGTCTAAAAAGTTTCAGAATTATTTACTTAAATATTTATTTACTTTTAATTTTGTTTTGGGTGTTGATTGTGCTCTTTTTTAGTTTTAGCAATGTTTTATATGTAGTTAATAGTTTATTTTTCTTTATTTAGTTAATATTTCAAGCGGCTATAACTTGGAGTTGAGAAAACAATCAGGTCAATATGAAACGTTATACTCAGATTTAGGTATTTACCCTAAGTAGGGGTAACTACCCGGGTAAATACTCATTTTATAAGTTCCCACCTGCCGGGTATTTACCCGGCCCACATCACTGGTTGTATGTCAACAGAAACTGCTCATCAACAAAAACCAAAATAATTATCTGGTTTAGTGAATGCGGTCTAATACTAAAGTGTTTAATACAGGTGTCTCACAGTGCGATCTCGGAAGATTGTGGCTCTGTTAATGAAGATATTTCGAACTGATTTCACTCATATTCATATTATCTCATGCAGAACGCCGAGGCGCACATTTTACACATTCAGGATGTTCCATAAGGTAGTACTAACCTAAACTTATGTTTTTTTAAATGGAACAACCTATATTTCGGCACAATTTTGAATTCTTCACAAAATTTTACGACAATGAAAAATAACATTACCTACCCTAAACTTTATACTTTTTGATTTATTGACATTTTTTATGGAAAAACAGCAGTCTAAGAAAAATTGTATATCTCAATACCTGTTTTTAATTTTATTGGGCACGCTTAGATTATGATAACTAAGAAGCGTTCTATTAGGGTGATTACCTACCATATCCAAATTGTGTACAGGCTGGTTATAATCTGCAACAAAATATGCAAACATTTTTTCCTAAGAAAGTTAATTTTTTTTAATGGAACACCATGTATCTAATTAAGTTTTTGAATTCTACACATCGTTCTGCACAAAAAGTACTAGCACACACAAGTGCTAAAATAAACAATTGCAGAGATAACTAGTCTTCATCATAAAAAAAATCAAGTTTTGCTGTCAATAGTGCTTATACACCTACATTAACCATTAAACCAGTTAAGTATTTACCTAAATTTCTGTTTTCTCGCATGAGTTCATCTTTTTTTAATAAACCAAAACATTTGATCACATCTGCGATTTAATATTATAATTTGAAATAAAATTTTACTTATACCGTGTAGGCTATGAAAAACTGTGCTAAACAAGTTATTAAGGTATAAAGCTGATATAAAGTTGTTGTTAAAGAGCAGGTGTTGTTTTACTTATCTTGAAATAAAAGCAATTCTTAACGCAACTAAATATCAAGCACTGTACATTTATTTTTCCATGAAGATTAATACTTAATATTGTTTGGCAAGAAATAGAAATTTATAACGGTAATTTTATGTAAATTTTTACGAATTTTTCTGTAACGGTTTATTTTAGCACTAGTGTGTGCTAGTACTATTTTGTGCAGAACGAATTTTTGTTGCATTTGCCAAGAACCCACTCCATGTCAATTAATTCCTCCTGAGAAAGGTTCGCCATATTTCAAAAAATTATGCAAATCTAACCTAACGATATTACCACCACTGATAACCTTAATAACTTGTTAATAACTTGTTTAGCACAGTTTTTCATAGCCTACAGGGTAAGTAAAATTTTATTTCAAATTATAATATTAAATTGCAGATGTGATTTAATGTTTTGATTTATTAAAAAAAGATGAAATCATGCGAGAAAACAGGTTAGAAAACAATTTAGATACTTAGCTGGTTTAATGGTTAACTTAGGTGTAGAAATATTTATTGACAGAAAAATCGACTTTTTTATGAAGAAGTTATCTCTGCATTGTTTATTTTAGCACTGGTGTGTGCTAGTACTTACTGGTGTAGAACGATGCGAAGAATTCAAAAAATTAATTAGATACATGGTGTTCCATTAAAAAAAGTTAACTTTCTTAGGAAAAAGTGTTTGCAATATTTTGTTGCAGATTATAACCAGCCTGTACACAATTTGGATATGGTAGGTAATCACTAATAGAACGCTTCTTAATTATCATAATCTAAGCGTGCCCAATAAAATTAAAAACAGGTATTGAGATATACAATTTTTCTTAGACTGCTGTTTCTCCATAAAAATGCCAATAAATCAAAAAGTATAAAGTTTAGGGTAGGTAATGTTATTTTTCATTGTCGTAAAATTTTGCGAGGAATTCAAAATTGTGCCGAAATATAGGTTGTTCCATTTAAAAAAAAAAACATGTTTGGGTTGGTACTACCTTATGGAACAGCCTGTATACACGGTAATAATTTTCAAATATGAAATCCATTTTAAAATATCTTCATTAAGGGAGGCACAATCTTCCGAGATCGCACTGTTGAGACACCCTGTATAAAGAAGTGGCCACATTTACAGCATTGATATTACATTATCTCCACTAAGATTTTCTATATTTTAGGTGAAAAAGAAACATACAAAATGGTACGTTTCTAACAAATGTCCGATCAAAACAAACTTTAAAAAAGTGTTTAATTCAGCTTTGAGCAGTATGCACAAGTTTGAGTCCAATAATAGTGTACTTCATCAGCAGTAGGAGTTGTGTCGGAGAATTATCCCTACAAAATGAATTATTAAATGGACTGAATACTTTTCATTTCTTAGATTCTATCTATTTTAGAATATGGCGTGAGTTGGTCGCTCTACCAGCCCATCCACTTCGCCCCGGGGGGCTATTGTGGCTCACCTTCTACCAGAGATATTAAATAATCACGTTAACTTACAGAGCCAATGTTACTCTTATTGGTAATATAACTGCGTAATTTACCGATATATTACCTCATAAGAGTAACATGGGCTCTGTATATTACCGAGGTAATTTAATATTTCTGCGTGCTACCTAACTATACTTCACCATCCAGATCCATTTCCATTGGTTCTCCAGATCTGTCAATTCTACTTTAGTCGTGCTGAAAATATTGACCTTGATGTCATACGCGGCTGGTCAGGAGCAGACAACATGCTTCCTTGTTTCGTCAACCTCCAGACATAGGTGACACTCAATGGTGTCGGTCAGTCCTCTATCGTATGAAGATCATGCCGAAATCGACAGTGTCCCGTGACCGCATCAGTCAGAGTTTTAAAGTCCAATCCGCTTAGATTCACCCTAAATTCATTTCTGATTTTGGATGGTGCTGTAGTCACTGCCCTGAAATGACTCCTGGGCATCCAACCCAGAAATCCAGTGGTTTCGTAGTCATCAATCCCTTGATCGAGAGTTTAGCGACGTTTCTAGATATGACAAGAGTTGGTTTTGGCCCATAAAATTCTAATGTGTTTGGCTACCGCGTCATCTGTCGGTCACCGGTCGAACTGATGTCGAATAATAGAAATCGGTAAAAAAGGCTCAAATGGAACTAGTGGCGCCTACAGTAATCGTTCTGCGAATTACATATACATGGCAACTTGATGGCGACAAACCTCCCATTAAAAATATACCCCGGCCTCATTTTACTTGTAATGACGGTTCTAATCAACGAAAATTGACAACTGAGTTCATTTGTCATCTTTAGTAGGCTTTCATAGGTGAAGTCAAAGCATACTTGACATCTTTCCATTTTGTTTTGCGTTATTAATTTACATTTTCAAGTGTAAGTTAGAAGTAACTAAGAGCTGTAACATTTGTTTTTATAATTTTCTTTAGTTAAATATAATAATAATAATAATAATAATAATGTTTATTGAATAGTCTGTTAAAGCACATTATCTCATAATACAAACAGTTGAGTACATCTCAATAACTACCACACAGCACCATCCGCAACCTGATGGCAGAAATTCGGCCAAGGCCGTTCTTCCATTTCCCCCATCCTAAAAACTAAACAAGATTGTAACCAACGGTATAATCGAGCAAAAAAAGTGAAAAGAAATTACGCAATATAACAAAGCAATACGAGTGAAGAAGACGCATTAGTAAAAATAAAATATATTACCTATATATGCGGACGATCGGGCACAGTTCGGCGCTCGCAAGCTCATCGCTCACCAACCATAAATACCACCACGAAATAAAGGACGCTCCCACCACTCACCAGCTTCCCTCTCCTTCCGCAAAAACATCCTCATCAGAACCGCTCAGAAACGCAGCTCATTCCGCATTCACATCTCTCTAGTCTAAGCCTTAGTCTAAATTGATACCCAGACGTGCACAACCCCAACCGAGCGCAAAACGAATTATATATTTTGGTTATTTGATAACTCAGTTTTTAAAGCACTCTGTTCTGTGCATCGGTGAAGTTAAAGAACCCTTAAACCTAATGTTTAGGGTATGCAGATAAAAAAAGGTAGTACAGTGGCGCGGCGTAGACCAGCGTATCACATAATAAGAAATAAACTGGCTTGTGCTACCGTAGAAATTGAGGACTTGCTGATGAGCGTTGACATGCTCGAGTTTAAGATTGTGGATCTGGAGTCGCAACTGAGAGCTAAGGATGCTTCGATTTCCAAGATGCAGTTTTTGATCGCTAAGCTTACTGAGGTGGTGGACATCTCTGCTTACTCTGTTCCACGGGAGCAACCGAATGGTCCAGTGATCAGTCTCTCAGACAGCGCGCCAATTGTTCTGGATGCCGTGGTGGTCTCTGAGAAATCTCTGTCCAGCGTGCGGTCCGCGGCGGTGGGTGTTGGAGACACTACTGTTTCCGGAGCCGTGGCCGTCGACCGCTCGTTGAAAACACCTCGAGACGGAAGGTCTAGGATCTTGATATTGGCCGATAGTCAAGGTAGGGAAATGCGTCCCATCTACGTCGCGGGATGCTGAGAGATTATAATGTGGAGGTTATCTTTAAGCCCAATGCGCGTTTTCTGGATGTTGTTTGTGATTGTGGTAATCTTGCGCGGGATTTTGGTGATAGTGATTATGTCATCTTCTTGGCTGGTACTAATGATGTATTACGCGATGAAACCCTAGATATAGCTAGACTTCGTACGAAGATTTCGTACCTATCGTCAACTAATGTTATAATGTTATCGGTCCCCTTTTTAAATTGTTATAATTATGTAAATGACAAAGTATTCGAGTTTAACATGTCCATGTATCGATGCTTTCAAATGTGTAAGTCTAGTCAATCTGTTGGATATGCAGATTTAAATTTTATTTTAGAGCTGCGCGACATGCAGAGACCTGGGGTGCATATGGCACGATCGGGCAAGGTTAAGTTGTGCAAATACATCCGTCAATTGATACAATATATTGCTGCTCAGTCAGCAGATAGATATACGGAACCAAATCTTCCGGGTCCGCTTTTGCGACCAAATTTGTTATATGTGAAGACTGTAAATATTAATGAAACTGAATATGTATCTGATGAGTCAACTTCGAGTTTTTTATTGAAACCAATGATCGATTGTCCACCTGTATAACGGCAGCAACCGCTGACGGTTCACCTCCCGGGACATGCAATATTGTAGGAATGCCTGTAAAATGTAAACAGAAATTAAGAATCGTGCACCAGAATATTCGTAGTGTAACTACGGTGATACTGCAGACAGGCCTCGTCGATGTTCTTATGTTGACTGAACATTGACAGTCAGTAGAGTCCATAATGGAGGTTTCATTTGCAAATTTTAAGCTGATATCTTGCTTTTGCCGTAGTGTTAGTCGACACGGAGGTGTCTCATTGTATTGTTCATTGTCATTTAGATTAAGAGATAGACCAGACATTTGTAATTTTTCTGTCTCAGGCGTATTCGAGTGCTGTGGCGCTGACCTTTTCACAGATAGAAAATATTTATTTGTGGTGGTATATCGACCACCTTCATCATCTTTTAATATTTTTGTTGACAAATGTTTATGTCTCTTGGAAATGCTGAGGGATGAGGAAGGAACAGTTCTGATAGGTGGCGATTTTAATGTGGATTTATTGACTCCATCAGGTTATAGATCTTTGCTACTAAATCTCTTAATCAATTTAACTTGTTCCCCCTAATCACAGTACCTACTAGAGTGACCCCGACTTCATCCTCCTGCATAGACAATTTTTTCACCAATTGTTCACCGGCTGATTGTTTTGCCAGCTGTGTTGATTTTAACTTATCTGACCACCATGGTCTGATTTTAGATATAAGTTGTTCCTTTCACGGTAAGTCTGCACCACCGCCTATTTTGTGGAGGAAATTTTGCGTTAACTCACTGAATAGGTTTAGACAGTTATTGAATGGTGAATCGTGGCTGGCGGCTTACGAGCGAGAATCGGTGGATGACTCATTTGAGGCTTTCTCAGACGTTTTAATTCACTACTTGGACCTATGTTTTCCTTTGATCCAGTGCTCTCAAAAACCAAAACTGAATAATGCTTCATGGGTTACACCTGATCTGATGGCTATGAAAAATAAGGTTTTATTTCTCAATGATATGAGTACACGATATGATGTTTTCAGACCTCACTTAGTTGAGTATTCAAAATTTTATAGCGAAATGCTGAGAGCAAATCAAATTGAAGCAAATGACTCTTTGTTACTGCGGTCATCGAATAAGAGCAAGGCTGTGTGGTCATTGATCAACAGGAAACGCTGTAGCTATGCTCAGGAATATATTCTACCCGATGCTGCGTCTTCCAGTGATATAGGTGAACGCTTCGCGACACATCTCTCTTCCTCCGTAAACAAGTTGTTGCTTGATACATTTGATTGCGGACCCGTTTATGCTGGTGCGATTGATGAATATGTCCCTCGATCTTCGGTCTCTTTCTTTCTGGGGCCGGTATGCGATTCTGACGTGTTGAATGCTATTAATGGCTTGTCTGCTACTGGTTCTGGTGATGACACAATCCTTGGATTTATTGTGAAGCAGACTGCAGATATCTTGGTGGGCCCTTTGGTGTATGTTATAAATCTGTCCTTCTCCACTGGGGTATTTCCAAGTAAATTAAAAAGCGCTATTGTGAAGCCCTTGTACAAGAAAGGTGACCGCAATGACCTTTGTAACTATAGGCCAATTAGTTTGCTAAACTTCTTTTCGAAAGTCATTTGACTATAGTTCAACTCATACTCATAATACCAGACACTCGCATCGTTTGTTGCCGGCGATGCATCGCCACTCCACCTATCAAAGAAGTCTTTGTTATATGGGTTGTAAGCTATTCAACGCTCTCCCAGACAAGTTTAAATCAATTAGTAGTCTCCTTCATTTTAGGCGCGTGGTGAGGAAATATTTATTGGGCCGAAGCTTTTATAGCGTGAGTGAATTTTTAAGCTCATCGCAAGCTATGTGAACAGTTTGAAATGTTTGGTAAATTGCATTTGTATTGTGTCTTGACGTTTCATGTATGTATCGTGTATATAGTGCGTGAATAAAGAAATCTAAATCTAATAGACGTTTAGTGCTTTTATTTATAAACTTTTTATCAGCGTAAATTAGCTTTAAACTAGCGTAAGCCTTACTAGTACGTTTATTGATATGTTCTACAAACTTGAGATTTTCGTCTATTAGGACTCCTAGATTTTTAACCTTGTCGCTCAGCGCCAATGTACTACTACTAATGTTGATTTTAATATTTTGACGAAGTTTACCCTTGCGTTTTTTTGGACCAAAAAGTATTAGCTCAGTCTTTTTCGACTTAATATCGAGTCCATAACGAGCTGATATGTCGACCATCCGACGAATATCGTCGTTCAACCTGGTGCACGCCTCCGCGACCTCGTCCTCGCGAAAAGACAAATATAACATGACACTGACAATCAGTTACAAAACTTTCAAAATTACTAATATATATGCTAAAGATCAAGGGCAAGAGAACCGATCCCTGTGGACAACCCATGGTGGTACCGGTAGCGATAGAGTCCGATTTATTGTCATTAATCGTAACAACCTGCTCCCGGAGGCACAAATAATCCTATACCTAATCCTAGACCTGACAACAAACGAACCGACTCATCCCGCAAGCCAATGTAGTGCAATATGGACGACAGTAATCTATGATTTATCTTATCAAAGGCTTTTGAGTAATCCAGCAAGCACAGGATAGTTGCCCTGCCCTCATCCGTCGCTTTAACAATATCATCAACAATATGCATAAGAGCCGTAGTGCAACTAAAACCGGCCCGAAGCCCCGACTGACTTGCCGGAAACAGCTCGTTATCAACAACATGAGACATTTAGTTGATTGTTTTCTCCATGAGCTTCGATAGCACGGGCAGAATGCTCACAGGACGTAAATGAGAGCATGTTTCCGGGTGCCTTTTCTTGGGCAACGGCATTACTATTACCTTCTTCCATGCAGAAGGAAATTTGCCACCGCGGATAACTGAATTAGGGATGTCTACGATGTAAGGAACTATGTGCGGGCTGCAGTAATCAATCATCCGAATATTTAATCCGTCAGAGCCCATGGCATTGCTATTTATATATTTCAAGTCTTTCTTCACTTCCCAGTGATCCACCTCAGCAAATTCAAAAGGTACTTTGGATACTATACCTATTATTTAAATAAAATTGCAATAAATCTTAGTCAGTGTTTGTATTATTAGATGATACTATAGTTGCAAGAAAATGGCTACGTTAGCATAAATGAGGCGGCAACTGGTGAGTGAAACGGTTGTACAGACCACATTTTTTTTAAAGCAACCCAAGGATTTTTTTGTTGGCGCATTTTTCTTTCTAAGAATACCTTTTTTCTCTGTTAATAGCTGCCTTAACATAGTTCCTGAGATCCTTACAATAGCTCCAGGACTCGTCGGTCTTGAGCATTTTAAATTTTTTATAAGCCTCATCCCGGAGACGTTGTTCTTAATAACGTCAGTAATCCAGGGGGATGAAAATCCACCTTGCCGTCAATATCGGCCATATCAAAAATCAGATAAAACGGAATACTGTATAAGTCCAGCAAAAAAGTATGTTGACTAAAGAACTTAAAGGAACGAATAACACGACTAGGTTGCTCGATACAAGCGGTATAGCAGACAAACTGCAGAAAACCGCCTCGTGATCAGAAGTGTCCCCGAAGTGACAGAAGTGACGGAAAAGTTCCAGACTCTGCGATAACCGTATGATCCGAGACAAATATAAGATCAACCAGAGACGACGATGAGACAGTAATTCTCGTGGGAACATCTATAAGTTGTGCTAAATTAAACGGTGCAATGCAATTCATCAACGACTTGGCTGCACGCCCCAGAGGCTCCAGCACATTCAAATTAAAATCTCCCATAAGAATCACGTCATCACAGTAAGGGATTAAGTTAGACAATTCAGTTTTTAAATCATTAATAAACACAGCACTGTTAGTTCCGGGGGTCTATACTAGGGATGAGTCGTTCGCGAACGAACCGTTCAAAATGAACGGTTCAAATGTCTGAACCGTTCGATCCGGTTCAACCCTGGCAAACTGACCCGTTCAGTAGGAGATCCGGTTCGTTCGTTTACGGCGTTTACGCTCTCGGCTCATTTCTGCTCAAGGCATAGACGACTCAGAAGGCAGACAGAGACCAGTTTTTTGCGACGACGGGCGCGGCGCGGCGCGGCGCGGCGCCGTCTTTGATTGTTTCCAGTGCCGCGTAAAGTACATACATCATACATATATAAAATATTTTCGGTCGTTATTATTTCTGGTTTGATTGATGCATAAAGATTCGTCAACATATTATGAATCTGCCCGAACATTTTCCTTGCGTTTTAAAATTGTTGAGATCCATATATCTGCACTGTATTTGTATTAAATATTTTTGGGATATTATATTGAATCGGGAGTTGATTATGAAGACCATTAATTTTAATAAATATAATTTATTAAACAAAATGAAAGTTTGAGAATATATAAGGAAAAATATAAAAAGCATAATAAGCAGAATGAAAGATATGAGATTTTTGCGGTAAAATTGAACGATTTGTTTAGTTAACCATACAGAACTTATTGAAAAGTGTTGTATAAATTCCGTAAAATCAGCTTTCGAAAATCGCTAAAAGATCAAAATTAGATTTAATTAATTTAAATTATATATATGCAAATACCATTGACTTATTAGCCTTAATAGCATTTTTATAGGCTCTATTTTGTTTTTGTTACTGAATGGAGGTAATTTCTATCAGCATAAATTACAAGAAAAACTAAGCTAAATCAGAAAATTCCAGTTATGACAAAGAAAAACAATATTCGCAGGAGTTAGGCCGTCGCGAGTCGGTATATTCGTAAAAATGACCCCCCCTGCCACATAGGGCCGCTGCGATGGCTGAACGAAGATACCAGCAATGCGCGCGTCATGTGTCTCGTTCTTTTTGAACGGTTCGTTCACTAGATCCGTCTATAACCTATATGAAATACGTTCATTTTGAACGGTTCGGTCGCTCGGTCGATCCATATGAAAGTCGTTCATTTTGAACGGGTCCGTTTGAACGGGTCACTTTAGTGAGCCGCTTCGACTGAACCGGCTCACTGAAATGACCGAGAATGGCCATCCCTAGTCTATACACAACGTCCATAAGCAATTTTCTCCTCCCCATCCTCAAAGTGACCCAAAGCGGTTCGATATTTTTATTACTTTCTACCATTAAAGTGGCAGAAATTAATAGAATTCGACATTATGGTTGTAATAAGATATTTATTCCATTAAACCTAAAAAAGCCAACATGGAGAGCGAATGCACATGCGAGCGATCCAACCGTGATTTATAAATCTAAAAATGGGAAAATCTACAAAATGTACACAAAGTGTCATTATATCACAAACTTAAGTGGCAAAAGAAAAATCAAATACAAGCACAGCGCCCTACACCCGACCCGACCGCAACAGAACGAAAGAAAAGATACAACCATACAGTTTTCTAACTGAATCTCCGCTGAGAATGCGACTTCGAAGGTAGTCGTACACACTATGCTACCCGCGCAAGCCCTTTTAAAAACGAAAATATAATGAGTATACTTACTTTAAGTCCAAAATACAAACAAACAAAAAATTAATAAAGAGCTAATAGTATTAAAAATGCCGAATAACTTAAGCCAATGAAACGTCCGTTACATTTTGATCTCTCAAAGCTGGCAAACCATGCAAATCATCAAGCGACTCGATAACAATCTTAGACTCATTACTAATTACAAAGATACGTCCGTCATAAGACCACGCTCCTTTGTTACCGAATTTAATTCGAGCCGCCTTCAGCAAATCGGACTTATTATATGTGAAATCTTCACTCACCACCAAATTATATCCTTTTAGCTTTGCCTTAAGGGGGGACACCACCCTGACAACTTGAAAAAACAATTTTTTTTGGCTTTCATTTTTTAATACTCGTTATGTCTAGAAATTAGTTCCGAAATGGTTTTGTGATATTCCAACGCGATACGTAGTTATAGCTGAAAGTAGAGCAGCGCGTCTAGCCAGATTGGGAAACAGTCGCAAGCATATCGAAATGAATTTTACTGGGAGATATTGTATATTGTCATTACAAATGACTATTGTATTGTAAAAGGGGCACTAAGTCAGGAAAACGACAACAAACTAGCTTTGGATATATAATTTTAAATTTTGTGTAAGTTTGTTGCAATCTCCGAGAATGAGAAATGTAAAACTTGAGGTAGTAATGTGACATTCTCTGGATCAAGTATTTGCGGCCTTGGCTTCAAAATATCGATGGAGTATGATTCTTGTAAACTAACGAGTGTGAATTCTAGCCCATTGATGGTTCGAAATGCTTACGAAGTTAACAGTAGAATCACGCTTGTCTTCAAGTTATTAGGACTGGGCCATACTGCTTTAGAATTTTTGGTGGTATTATCGTCAGGCAAAGGAATCCAGTGGCTTGACGGACTACACTAGAGCTGGGCAATAAAATCGATTGATCCATCACTCGGCCTTTTTATTTGAAGATCGAAAGATCGTTCAGATCGAAAAAATCGAAAAGATTGATTTGATCGATCTTTTGATGATACTAACAGATCGATCATCAAAAAATCGATCGTCAAAAGATCGATCTGGTCGATCATCAAAAGATCGGTGAGCGATATTATCGATCGTCAAAATATTGGTCTGATCGATCATCAAAAGATCGATCTGATCGATCATCAAAAGATCAATCTGATCGATCATCAAAAGATCGATCTGATCGACCATCAAAAGATCGGTCCGGTCGATCAGAACGATCTTCAATTGTGATATAAGATCGATCACAAATTTCCAAGATCGCCCACCCCTAGACTATGCTCATCCTGATCCTTTGCCGCAAGTTGTTCAGTATGCGATTCAACCCTTATATTATGTTCTGCGCACTTCGGACGATTTATTAAAAAGGTGCAAAGGATTCACCCAGCAATGCGTGTTTTTTTTCGCAGTGGTATACGAGCAAGGTTATAACCACACAACCATATATATATATATATATATATATATATATATATATATATATATATATATATATATATATATTTATTACTGAAAACAGTGTCAAATATAGTAAAAATATATGTTTATAACATACAAAAACCCGCATCTTGTTTATTATGTCTTTAAAAAACCTTACATTTTGACGTTTTTTACAATGCTCAGGGTGGGGTCCCCCCTTAAGCTGAATTGACACGCAGCGTAAAGTAGTGCGTCAGGCAGCTAGCGACGTAGCGGAGGAGTTGCTGGCTGCTGCGCCGGCGAAGCTGCGGACACAGAAGCTTGTCATGCGCGAGCGTAGTGTTTAGCCGCTGTACGCAGAGGCGCCGCGAGGCGCCCCTGGGTAAATTATTATTATGTATTATGGATGTTTTTTGTAAATTTTTTCAGTCATTTACAAAATCAAAGGAACGCTTCATTGGTTTCGCACACAGGCGCTGACCACGGTCGGCGCGCCACTGCAGCGGGCGCACTGTTTTCTTTTTGTAGTTGTTGAAGCACGGACTGGGCCAACACGATGGCAGCTTTGGATATATAATTTTAAATTTTGTGTAAGTTTGTTGCAATCTCCGAGAATGAGAAATGTAAAACTTGAGGTAGTAATGTGACATTCTCTGGATCAAGTATTTGCGGCCTTGGCTTCAAAATGTCGATGGAGTATGATTCTTGTAAACTAACGAGTGTGAATTCTAGCCCATTGATGGTTCGAAATGCTTACGAAGTTAACAGTAGAATCACGCTTGTCTTCAAGTTATTAGGACTGGGCCATACTGCTTTAGAATTTTTGGTGGTATTATCGTCAGGCAAAGGAATCCAGTGGCTTGACGGACTACACTAGAGCTGGGCAATAAAATCGATTGATCCATCACTCGGCCTTTTTATTTGAAGATCGAAAGATCGTTCAGATCGAAAAAATCGAAAAGATTGATTTGATCGATCTTTTGATGATACTAACAGATCGATCATCAAAAAATCGATCGTCAAAAGATCGATCTGGTCGATCATCAAAAGATCGGTGAGCGATATTATCGATCGTCAAAATATTGGTCTGATCGATCATCAAAAGATCGATCTGATCGATCATCAAAAGATCAATCTGATCGATCATCAAAAGATCGATCTGATCGACCATCAAAAGATCGGTCCGGTCGATCAGAACGATCTTCAATTGTGATATAAGATCGATCACAAATTTCCAAGATCGCCCACCCCTAGACTATGCTCATCCTGATCCTTTGCCGCAAGTTGTTCAGTATGCGATTCAACCCTTATATTATGTTCTGCGCACTTCGGACGATTTATTAAAAAGGTGCAAAGGATTCACCCAGCAATGCGTGTTTTTTTTCGCAGTGGTATACGAGCAAGGTTATAACCACACAACCATATATATATATATATATATATATATATATATATATATATATATATTTATTACTGAAAACAGTGTCAAATATAGTAAAAATATATGTTTATAACATACAAAAACCCGCATCTTGTTTATTATGTCTTTAAAAAACCTTACATTTTGACGTTTTTTACAATGCTCAGGGTGGGGTCCCCCCTTAAGCTGAATTGACACGCAGCGTAAAGTAGTGCGTCAGGCAGCTAGCGACGTAGCGGAGGAGTTGCTGGCTGCTGCGCCGGCGAAGCTGCGGACACAGAAGCTTGTCATGCGCGAGCGTAGTGTTTAGCCGCTGTACGCAGAGGCGCCGCGAGGCGCCCCTGGGTAAATTATTATTATGTATTATGGATGTTTTTTGTAAATTTTTTCAGTCATTTACAAAATCAAAGGAACGCTTCATTGGTTTCGCACACAGGCGCTGACCACGGTCGGCGCGCCACTGCAGCGGGCGCACTGTTTTCTTTTTGTAGTTGTTGAAGCACGGACTGGGCCAACACGATGGCAGCTTTGGATATATAATTTTAAATTTTGTGTAAGTTTGTTGCAATCTCCGAGAATGAGAAATGTAAAACTTGAGGTAGTAATGTGACATTCTCTGGATCAAGTATTTGCGGCCTTGGCTTCAAAATGTCGATGGAGTATGATTCTTGTAAACTAACGAGTGTGAATTCTAGCCCATTGATGGTTCGAAATGCTTACGAAGTTAACAGTAGAATCACGCTTGTCTTCAAGTTATTAGGACTGGGCCATACTGCTTTAGAATTTTTGGTGGTATTATCGTCAGGCAAAGGAATCCAGTGGCTTGACGGACTACACTAGAGCTGGGCAATAAAATCGATTGATCCATCACTCGGCCTTTTTATTTGAAGATCGAAAGATCGTTCAGATCGAAAAAATCGAAAAGATTGATTTGATCGATCTTTTGATGATACTAACAGATCGATCATCAAAAAATCGATCGTCAAAAGATCGATCTGGTCGATCATCAAAAGATCGGTGAGCGATATTATCGATCGTCAAAATATTGGTCTGATCGATCATCAAAAGATCGATCTGATCGATCATCAAAAGATCAATCTGATCGATCATCAAAAGATCGATCTGATCGACCATCAAAAGATCGGTCCGGTCGATCAGAACGATCTTCAATTGTGATATAAGATCGATCACAAATTTCCAAGATCGCCCACCCCTAGACTATGCTCATCCTGATCCTTTGCCGCAAGTTGTTCAGTATGCGATTCAACCCTTATATTATGTTCTGCGCACTTCGGACGATTTATTAAAAAGGTGCAAAGGATTCACCCAGCAATGCGTGTTTTTTTTCGCAGTGGTATACGAGCAAGGTTATAACCACACAACCATATATATATATATATATATATATATATATTTATTACTGAAAACAGTGTCAAATATAGTAAAAATATATGTTTATAACATACAAAAACCCGCATCTTGTTTATTATGTCTTTAAAAAACCTTACATTTTGACGTTTTTTACAATGCTCAGGGTGGGGTCCCCCCTTAAGCTGAATTGACACGCAGCGTAAAGTAGTGCGTCAGGCAGCTAGCGACGTAGCGGAGGAGTTGCTGGCTGCTGCGCCGGCGAAGCTGCGGACACAGAAGCTTGTCATGCGCGAGCGTAGTGTTTAGCCGCTGTACGCAGAGGCGCCGCGAGGCGCCCCTGGGTAAATTATTATTATGTATTATGGATGTTTTTTGTAAATTTTTTCAGTCATTTACAAAATCAAAGGAACGCTTCATTGGTTTCGCACACAGGCGCTGACCACGGTCGGCGCGCCACTGCAGCGGGCGCACTGTTTTCTTTTTGTAGTTGTTGAAGCACGGACTGGGCCAACACGATGGCAGCATAAGCACACCTAATTTGTCCTGAAAGATAGCAAGTAGGTTGTCTTCAACAATTTCGTTCTTCTCCTCCGCTATACCGTGCACACGCTGACTAGACCGCCTAGTATACTGCTCAAGATCGTTCAATTTTTTCTTCAGCACGTGGTTCTCCTTTTCGAGCTCTTCCGTTCGCTCTAGGAGCGATTCACTAAATTGTTTTGCGACTGGCCAGCATTTCTTCCACGGACTTATTGAAGAGTTCCTTGATTTGGTTGAGGTTCTCGGCACTTAAGCGCATTTTGAACTACTAATTATAGCAAATTACTGGGCAGCGACGTAACACACGTCTACTCGGTGTCGGCCATTAATAAATATTAATTAATAATTAAAGAAAATATATGCCCTTAAAGCATACCAAATTTGATTTGCGTAGAACTATTATTTAAAAAGTTACCGGTTTCGAAAAAAGTGTTCCCCTAATGTTTTTGAGCAGTGTATAAACTTGATAAAACATGATTACAATTTTAGATGTCCATTTCGTAGATACTAAAATAAGTAAAAATTTATTATTGAATGTGCGTGCTAAAACGAACAAAGAACCAAACATTCTGGAGAAAATTACAATCGTAAATCTTTTTAATAGTTTTTAGTAATGAGTTATTTTGGAATCTCCGCCTTTCTCTGTTAGCAAAGAAATGCTTACGTCTTCATGCATCGAACAGAGGCGATCGTGTGCATATGCAAATTTGTTAAACAGTTGCATGTTTACCTTGAGGTATAGGTCGGTAAGGTCTAAGGTTAGAGTTGGTGGTAAAAATCGCCACGTCAGCAGTGCCGTATAAGTTAGATTTAGTATCACAAGGAGCAAGTTCCAAAGTAGGATGTCCGATGCACATACATCTACAGCCGCCCAAAACGTAAGGAACACGTATCCGATGGTCAGCAACGCCCTGTAATCATCACATAAACATTTGTATTGAAACTCATAAGAACAAATTTCCACATGATTATTTTACACAAGGCTGGTCCAAAAAACAGACTTTTCACTAAAGGCCAACGATCCCCCCGATCTATCGTTTTTTTCAGAAAAGAAAATTCCCCTACAGTTTGGGAAAAATCGGTTAACGTACACCTGCCACCGAGCAGCTCAAATTTCCCACTTTTTTCCCCTTTTTCACGATTCAGATTTAAAAAAAAGGTTGCGGGAGATTATCAGAAATTGTTCAGAACTCCCCAAGAAACAAATCCATAACCACTATATTTTTGCTCACCACCCCCCACCCTCCCCATAGTACCGTAAATTTGAGACAAAAATTTCCCCAAATTTACAATTTTACAATGTTACGTGTTTTATTATTTTTTGGCAGCAATGATTATTATTGGATTATTGACATATTTTTTGTCATTTATTATGTCAATAATCCAATAATAATCATTGCTGCCAAAAAATAATAAAACACGTAACATTGTAAAATTGTAAATTTGGGGAAATTTTTGTCTCAAATTTACGGTACTATGGGGAGGGTGGGGGGTGGTGAGCAAAAGTATAGTGGTTATGGATTTGTTTATTAACTAATTTGAAATTGTATAAATAATTAGCATTTGCTTAAACAAAAATATACGATATTACAAACATATTTTTCCATTTTTTGCGGAAGTCATTAAATTATTGGTTTTTTTGTCATTTATTAAGTAATTAGCAATTGTTTAAACAAATACCATTTGTACATTTAGAGTACATGTTTTAATCCATTAGTCGCGAATTCAGCATAGGAGTATATTATTCAGATTCGTGAATACAATTCGGGGCCCTCAACTCTATCACATACAGCATTTGTAGATGTTTATAAGAAATGCACTAACTTCTTGGCAGAGCAATTACGCAAGCATTTCACGGACATACTAAATAAGAAAATGACAAATCTTAACCTTCTTAAAATATCCTTGATAAACACAATATACCATATATATTTTTTTTAACATTGTTACGCCTTTTCATATGAACACATGGTGTTCGAAAGGAAATAGAGAAATAGCGATATTAATCTACAAAACCGTTTTGGGGATTTTGTCATGTTTCCATACTTTACGTGCTTACTGTTTCATGTTTGCGTTAGATCCTCCACCACCGCCTTGTCGGACCTATTGTGCACATCATCATTAAGCCCATTTCATTCTTTGTTCTGATTTTAGGTAGCCACGTTTTTCATTCTTCACTGGAATATATATTATGTACCTATTTCTTTTAGATATTTATTTTATTTAAATAGGTTATTTCTCTTATAATATTATTTTTCTTAATAAATTTATTTTGTGAACCATAATTTTGTCTTTTATTTCTAAACATTTTACCAATAAATTTATAAGTGGCTATGTTTATGGTATAAAAGAATGGTTGTTTAAGAAAGCAATTGTTTTTTTACTTTATCATACGTAATATGACAAAAAATAACGTAAAACGACCTTAAAAACTTCAGTAAATTTGTATGAGTTTTTATTCCATGGCGTAGTTTTAACTTCTGAGTTTTCCTGTTTAGAAAACCAAGGCTGTGCTAGAAAAAGTATCATCAAACTTTTGGCAAAAAAGTTAATTAGAACTTCTTTTTGATAGATTTTCATATTTTTCTAAAATTAAAAATACCAAGTTGGCATCTTGTGATGTCAAAATATCTACATATAATTGGGAAACTGTTTGTGTGACATTGTGAGATAGTTTGATCTTAACTATCGTTATTGTCTTTAATGTCTTTGACAAGATTATTTGCTTATTTATATGCTTATTCTAGCTACTAGCTACATGATGCAATCAATATAGTAGTAAAAACGTAAAAACTAGAATTGTTTATTAACTTTATTAGAATAGAAACTTTACACTAGGGTCATTCCGCGAATTTTTAATTTCAGGTTAAAAAACCAAGAGATCGCTGTGCTGGTAACGACCGTCACGGCTATTTAGAAATGTTTTTCATGAAACTTATCAGTGAACATCTATCTACAACAATTCTAAAAGATGAGTTGCCATTTTGTTATAATGTTGCATCAAAATAATAATAACAGCGCCTATTACTATACATAAGTATAGTCGTTAAACGGGCGTGATGGGTGCGACACGTTACTGCGGAATAACCCATAACTAGGAGTTTGGCATTTTTGAAAAATCACCATAAAAATTTGTTTCCTCTGTGTATATTTATTTGTAGGAACACACCCAGCTTTAATTTTTAAAATTTCTCTGGTTGTCGTTTTTATTTGACTGTGCAATCGCATTTTCAACTGAAATAATAGCCCTAACTATTCTATTCTTCCTGGTCCATCTACGTTTCTTTAAATTTGGAAAAGTTGGTATCGCTCTTAGCCAAGGCACCACTTGTCGCTTTCCCTACAGCGAATTTTTATCCGCTGTTATGAAACACGCGGTTTGTAAATGGGCGCAGGCCCATATGCGTGGTGCAAGTTTTTATTCACGGCGCAAAAGAAATCCTTACTGGGCGCCTAGGCTTAGCAACTAAAACAGGCAAAGTCAGTACAACTCTGAATTTGGGGAAATCATTATTGTTTAATCGTCACCGTTGATTTTTAATATAAATGCATTTCTCACTTATTTTTAAGATCTCTTGGACTGGGGTTTTCAATGCCGATTTTGTATATTTGAACTCGGATTATGGTTTAAACTGCGAGATGCACGTTATTCAAGGTTTAGATGTCCATCAAGCTTACCTAACTAATAGGACACTCTGTTTGAACTTCCCGGGCACAATAAACGCCACAACGAAGAAAAAATGAGCCGTCTGGAATAAGTTGTGCTGCGCAGGCGTCCATTCTTTGCACGTCCAAGTTTCAGGCGTCTCCGGCGACGCACTGAAATTGAAAGTCTGAAAGTCATAATCGAGGTTGTTGAAGGTATCGTTCGTTGAATTAAATGGCTCTGAACTGGCGTTCCACAGGGTGTAGTTATTCTCAATGAAGAGACTATAATTGGCTGTGATGTTTGATATCGCGAAGTCGCTCATTTCAGAACTGGAAGTGGGCGGTCTTGAGGTTGTAGGTCTCTTCGGTTTTTCCAGTGGTACCTGTGATGGCGATATGACGATCTGAGGCGATGATTTGGCTGTTGTTGTCACCTCTGGCATATGCATCCGGGATTGGATCATGAATATTTCCATGATTTCCTCGAAGTTTACTGAAACGAAAAATTAAGAAAATTACAAAAACAATGTTACAACTCTTAGTTAAAATGTAAATTAATAACGCAAAACTATATAGAAAAAATGTCAAGTATGCTTTGAATTCACGTATGAAAGCCTACTAAAGATGATAAATGAATGCAGTTGTCAATTTCGTTGATTAGAAGTAAAATGAGGCATCTTAGTGAAGTGCAAGTTGCTCGTGCTGTTGCCCTTATTTAGCATGGCCACTAGGGTTGCCAACATGGTCATTTTGACCCGGAGACTTCGGGTTTGGCGACCATTCTCCAGGCTACGGGTTTTCAGTTAAATTCTCCGGGTTAACTAAAGGTAATCATCGATCATTTGAGAAACTGTGGCGACCCCTACATATTTTTTAAAAATTATGATAAAACAGTAATTGTTATTCTAATCATACAGTTTGCAGCGATTTCCATTGAAGAAAAAGGAATTTTTCTCAAAATAAGAAGCACTCTATTACTCAAACTTCACAACAATTTAATTTTACTTTTTGAGAGCATGTGAGAAACTTTGTAAGTAGCAATTGTAGCATCTTTAGATTTTGTCATATGTCTAGTGAATACAGTAGGAATTCTGTAGCGGCACGACGAACGCAGAAGATTGTATCCTGCCTCGATGATCATAGACAAATCTAATATCAAAAATGGCTTTTAAAGAGACGGGTATTATTTAAAGGTAGGAATTTTGCTTGTCAGAAATCAACATTTAGTATTGATACATTAATTAACAAAATATGTTTTGAACTTTCGTTGATTATTTTAATATGTATGTTGTTCAGATGATAAGAAATGTACCAACAATATGTTTGAGTTTGTCCAAGGCAGTTCACAGAACAATATCGTACTGGTCTGCCATAAAACAGTATTTATTAAATCATGAAGATGACGACAGTGATACCTTTATTTGAAAATTTTATTATTAACTAGACTAATATATTTACAAAGACAGAGATATCATGTTTGTCTAGAGACACATTTATTATGGGGTTTATACAAAACGCCAATATTATCGGAAGAAAATGAAAATTTAAAATTAGTTAGGGAACGTGTAGATAATTACTTCAATCAAAAACACATGATCCCTTAAAAAAATGCGCTCAGTACATCAAAATTATGCTTGGTGGTAATATTGACATTTTGTCTCAGGTTGGTTGTGTCGTAAAAAAGTCGACAATAAGAGGCAGAAACGAAAAGAGGGAAAACTAGTAGACATTAATTGAAATAAATTAATTTACTTAGTAATTAGCATCTAGATCTCATCGTTTTCTACACTACCTATACCCAAATTTCACACCAAAGCGTTACTAAAAAGAATGTGTCAAAGCCGCACATTTTTGTGGCGGCTGTTATTAATTTAAAGTTCTGTTCCATAATATAATTATTTTTCTCCGGGTCAGCATAGGCGCAATGTTGGCAACCCTAATGGCCACTCTATTCGACATTTTAGCAGTGACCTTCGAGTTTCCCCTCCTGTTATTCAGTGTGTGTGGAATCGGCTTCGGGAGACTGGCCAATATGTTAGAAGAGCTGGACAAGGTCGAAATCGAAAAACTACTCAAAATCAAGACCGATTTCTTGTCCTTTCCTCTCTACGTCAGCGTACTGCCACAGCACGAGACCTCCTAAACGACCTAAGACGAGTAAATGGAATCCAAATTTCTGATCAAACTGTTAGAAATAGATTAAAAGAAGCGAATTTGAAACCAAGAAGACCTGTCCGCGCACCACGCCTTACGCAGCGTCACAAGACAACGCGAATGAGGTTTGCTCTGGATCACAGAGATTGACAATTTCGTCACTGGACCCCTGTACTGTTCATACTGTTTACAGACGAGTCCAGACGAGTTTCGTTTAGGTAGTTGCGACTGTCGAGTACGTGTATATAGACGTCCTGGTGAACGCTATAAATGAAGTGGATAGATTTGGTCGTGGATCTGTGATGGTTTGGGCTGGAATCAGTATAGACCACAGAACTGATCTTGTTGTGGTTCCTGGTAGACTAAATGCCATGAATTACATCTAAAACATCTTGGTGGACCATGTGGTGCCTGCTGCATAAGTCCTGACCTGAATCGTATTGAACGCGTGTGGGATCAGCTTGACCGACGTGTTGCAAGCGCCCTAATCCACCACTAACCGTACCGGAACTGACACAAGCCCTGATTGAGGAATGGGAAAGCATACCCCAAGAATCTCTTCGCAGACTAGTGCGAAGCATGCCACGCAGGTGTGAGGAAGTGATTCGTGCTCGTGGAAGGCATACACTGTATTAAACCTCACCAATCCACAGCAAACCCGACTGTCATCGATACTACGACAGTCATTTCCATTTTGGTTTTGCGTTATTAATTTACATTTTTAAGTGTAACTTGGAAGTACCTAAGAGTTGTAACATTTTTTGTAATTTTCTTTAGTTATATGCCGTTGAAGTATACCAAATTTGATTTGCCTAGAACTATTATTTAAAAAGTTACAGGTTTCGAAAAGTGTTCCCCTAATTTTTTGAGCAGTGTATCTGAAGCATTATTTTAGTTGTTTCCAAAACAGGGCATAAGATTGATTATCGCATATGCATTTAAAACCAACTATCGGTTGCAAAAGTTTTAAGTCCTGTTTGGAAGATAGTAACTCTGCAACGACTGACACAAAAATGACATAAGGTGTGACTCCTGATTGTTTTCTACCTAACATGAGTGACTATTAAAATTTTCTGCCCCTGGGTTTGGACGGAAGCGCAAGAGAAGTGTAAAAATGTACGCGCTCGTTTTTCCATTTTTCTCCCTCCTAAACCGCTTGCCCAACAAAATTCAAATTTACACAGAGTATATATAACTCAAGACCTTGTGTACAGATTGACTTCTGATTTTCCCAATTTTCCTTGAAATAAAGGCTATATAACACCATTTACATGGCAGCAGATATCTCGGCAACAAGTAGTAGCACGACAATACGGCAACGCGACAACGCGACACATTGAAATAGAAACACATTTCAGATGTTCATTAATTTTATAAAGCGATATAAATATGCGATATAATTTTGGGACAATGCGCAAGTACGTCAAGTCGTCCTACAGAGTCCGGCACGGGATTCAATGTCGGCTTACAGCCTGTTCCACAGGTCCGTACTTAGAATTAAAACAAATATCGTATATTTATTGATGTACTATCGTGGCCATATATTACGTTCGCTCTTTTGACTTCGATTTTGTCGCAAATCGAGGGGCAAAAATTTGAAAAAGTTCTGGTGCTGTCCTTGATTAATGTGCTACAACTCATAAAAATTAGAAAGCTGTATATGTTGGTGTTTACCCGATTTTTCCAAATTAAGAATTGGCGGTATTTTTGCCCCGTAAATTTCATTCGTGTAACTTAGCAATTATTTACTCCGGAAATAAACCATAGATTTCAACGAATTAAAAAGTAGAATCACCTGTGGAATGCTTTCAATGTGCATTTTAGTAAAATGATCGGATTAGTGGTTGACCACTATACAAGAGTTGTGTTGTCAGCTTCTATAACGTAAAATTATTTTCATTTATACTGGGTGTTGCATTTAGGCGGACGGAAGGTATGTACTATTCGCGCAAAAAATGTCGTACACCACATATGCAACCCAATATACTGAACATATTTTTGTTAGCTTTGGTTGCATTCAGCAGAATCTACCGGTACCGGACCGATACCAACCGATTTACGATACCGATCCGGAACAGTCTCGTATCTGCTGAATGGCGCTATAATGCACCAAAGTTTATTTTTCATCCAATAGGAGGCGCTATATGAAAAAACGCTAAACATAACCTCATTGTTTGCTTAGAGGTACGCGTTATTTTGGTTATTTTGCTTTATTTACCATTTATTTGGCATTCACGACTCTCACATATATATAATATATGTATAATATTCTCTTTTTTCCATTTTAAATGTAAAATGACAGGTCTGCAACCAACACTGGTACAATCCACCGCTACCGCTAACCATAAAATTTCTATGATACCAAAAATGGCGTCTGATCCATAACATGTTGATATCAACCGTTTACCTACCTTGACATTCAGCAGATTTTTACTAACCTGTTACTTCACAGTTACCAACCGGAGTGATCTGCTGAATGCAACCTTTGTAAATGGTTCTTTTATAACCTATACACTGTCATTCTGACATTAATCTAAGTATGAAACATGTACCAACTGTCAAGTTGACAAATAAAATCAAGCCAGTATTGCATTATGTACAAATTAGCTGTACGACTTTTTTTTGGCGCGCATAGTACACTTTTTTAAATTGAACGCCCTTTATATCATACCATATTATGAATACTAGAGAAGTAGTCTTTCCAACTGTTTAAGTTATACCTGTGTAAAATAAATAGTTTCTGAGATATTCAATTGTTTGTCAAAAAATTGGCAACCCTTTTTTAAAATCTACGTAATTACTACCTTTTTGCAGATATTGTTCTAAAAGTTTTGTCACATAATAACCAAAATCATAGTTTGATGATGATGTCATGAAAAATTAGATGCTCTATACAGGTTGATCGTAGGTTGCAGTAATTTTTAAACGTTTTCAAATGGCTTTTTCTTGAGATTTTTGACTGGAACATCCTGTATATTATTTGCTAGTTGAAATGTCCCGTAAGTTCTTTTTAATTTATATTGACTATGTCGTATATCTATTTTTACTAGTTTTTGTGATATTTGCAATTTACAGAGTAGTATGCTATTTAGTATCTTAATATTGCTCTGGATACAGTGTGTTGGGCAGCAGGATGTAAAATATTTAAAGGGTTATAGAAGAATCCATTTAGAACCTATTTGACTAAATTTATTCATATACAAAGTATTACGATTATCAAGGCATTACACAATTTTATAAGTATGTTTTGCCATTTTTGCAAACGTACTGCAAACGAACCCGAGGACCTAGTAACGTTAGTTGTACCTCGAAGTAAACCATAAACAGTGTACTTTTAGGGGGACTATAGTGTAAAATTTGTTCAGTTGTGAAAGTTCTGCGAAGACGTTTCACACAAAAACACACACAAAACCCTAAACCTGTCTTGCTGAGCTACGTTTGAGAATGGATTTGTATTCGGTACAAAAGAACTACCAACAATATCTATTTCTATTGTTAATTGATTTAAAATAGGTTATTTTTCTGGAGAGACAATTGAAAATTGGGATAATATGAATGCTAATATGAGTAATATTGATAACGTTTTAGAGAGAATTTGACATTAAAATACACTATAAAGGATTATTTGCCTTTCGTGTGAACAATCTCTAAACTTTCATAAAAACATAAACAACTCCCAAATATAAACAAAGACCGGACCTACCTTCTCAGCCACAGTACCAAAGCCAAGCATGCGGTATGCTTCTTCGTCCTTCGCACATCACAAATATAATTTCTAGCAATAACTTTTAAAACGCAAATACACCACACCTGCGATGACGTCGTCAACAAAACACGTCTCTGGAACGTTTCTAGGAGAATCGCCGCCGACAGCGATAAACCAGAGTCACACCCGATGTCGGTTGCCTTTTCTCTCTCTAGGGCGACTGCAGGCGCCGCCACCCTGCGATGAGGGGTCGGTGGCGGTCGGAGGCGGTGAGTAAAGACCGAAGCAGCATCGATTCGGGGGATTTTGACCTGTTCCAAATAGTGGCGGGATGGTTTTGTAGTTTCGGGACTGTTGCTCGCTGGGGTCGATATGGGGATTGTTATTGTTGGATGAGTGTTGTAATATTGTGCAATAAATAATATAATATAATATAATCAGGGCCGGCGCGCGGCGGGAGGTGTACGGGGCACACAGGCGCCGTAATAAAAGGGCGCTAAAGGGTAGATTTTTCAATGCCTGTTTAAACCATAAACTGAGTTCAAATATACAAAATCGGCATTGAAAACCTCAGTCCAAGAGATCTTAGAAATAAAAATCAATGATGATGATTTAAGAATAATGATTTTCCCAAATTCGGACTTGTACTGACTTTGCCTGCTTTAGTTGCTAAGCCTAGCCGCCCAGTAAATACTTTTTTTATCGCCGCGGATAAAAATTTGCACCACGTAAATATGGGCGCAGTTCTTTACAAGCCGTGTGTATCGTAACGGCGGATAAAAATTGGCTGTAGGGAAAAAGACAAGTGGCGCCAAACTTTATTTCAGTTGAAAAGGCGATTGCGCAGTCAAATAAAAATGACAACTACCAGAGAAAGTTTAAAAATTAAAGCTACATGTGTTCCTTACCAATAAATAAACATTACCTATATCTCCACAGATTGAGGCTCCTAGTTGTGGGTTATTCCGCAGTAACGTGTCACGACCGTTTAACGACTATACATAAGCAATGGGGGCTTTTATTATTATTTTGATGCAACATTATCACAAAAAGACGACTCATCTTTTAGAATTGTTGTAGATAGATGTTCAAACTGATAAGTTTTATGAAAAACGTTTTTAAATAGCCGTGACGGTCGTGACCACCACAGCGATCTCTTGGTTTTGGTAATCTAAACTTAAAAAGTCGCTGAATGGCCCTAGTGTAAAGTTTCTATTTTAATAAAGTTAATAAATAATTCTAGTAGTTATGTGAAATTTAGGCTAGCTACCATTATATTTATTGCATCATGTTGCTCGAATAAGCATATAAATAAGCCAATAATCTTGTCAAAGACATTAATAACAATAACGGTAGTTAAAATCAAAGTACTACCTGACAATGTCACACAAACAGTTTCCCAATAATATGTAGATAGTGACATCACAAGATGCCAACTTGGTATATTTAATTTTAGAAAAATATGAAAATCTATGAAAAGAAGAACTAAAAAATTTTTTTGCCAACATTTTGATGGTACCTTTTCTAGCACAGCCTTGCTTTTCTAAACAGCAAAACTCCGAAGTTAAAACTACGCCATGGAATGAAAACTCATAAAAATTTAGTGAAGTTTTCAATGCGGCCTTACGTTATTTTGTGACATCTCATGTTGATTTAAAAAAACTATTTTTATGATATTGCCTTGTAGTATGTCAATTCTACATGCAAATTATAAAATTTGAGATTATATTTTAGAGCCGATTGTTACCAAGGTAAGTATTTTAATCGTGCCACAAAACCGGTGGATTGGCAACTGATTTTTTTCTGAAAGGCGCCAGAATTTTTCTCGGACACACAAGAAAATATCACGCGCCGGGCCTGAATATAATTGAATCTTGATAAATAACGAATAGTCGGTTATTTGCTGGACCTTTTCCTGCAATTAGTATTATACAAGAATATTTTATTACTTACACATATAAATTGTAACTTACAATTGCCCAGTTTTACATACTCAAATCATTGGTTATCCGGGATCGCCGAAAGAGCTAAACATGCAAACTCCGAAAAATCCACTTTTTAGGTACACTTTATCGCAAATCACCAAAAATGTCTGCAAAAATAATTCCAGAAACATTCTCAATATTGCATTGTTTTTGTTTGAAAGTTGTCGACCCAACCCAACCCAACCCAACCGTCGAGATTTTGGCGGCACAGTCTCAAATTTTGACCACTTGTGCCGCCTGACGAACCATCACGATTTTTGAAAATATTGACCTCAACTCCAGAACTTCCCAGACACCATCCATTAAACTAATAATTTGGTTAGCATAGAAAAGTGTACCATACATTGCCTTCTTAAGAAAATAAATCAGCCGTACATACAAAAAAAGTAACTGAGATATTTTCTATTCTTTTCTACAAACATTTAAGTTTTTAGTTGATAGAGTAAAGAGTGAAAATACTGTTGATAATTTATTTATTTTTTTGTTTATTAATTTTTATGTGGAAATATATTTTTTTAAGGAATCTACAAATACCTTTCTCCTATCTGTATAACCTTTTCAATTGCATTCTCAACAGGATGTAAAAAAAATTGTACGATAGAAGAACCAATAAAAGAACAAAGACCAAGTTAAGAAGCATAGCTTTAACATTGTGTTCTTGTACCTGCCGCTAATAAAAACAATTGCCCTCTTAGTTCGTGTTGGCGATGAAAACGGAATAACTACTTAAGATAGAAATAGAAAAATATGTTTCAATTGCTTCAATATTCTATTTATGCCCCCACCCTCGATACCAACGGATTTTGAGTATTAAAAAGTTGGCCATTCTATCGTAGACAGAAACCGCTAAATTTGAAAGCAACTGAGTCTTTTTGTTTCCGTGCCATTTACACACTAAATGATCTACCACATTAAGTAAGAAAAAAATGGCGTTGCTATTTATAAAGGTCGATGACCTCATAACTCAGTAACAATTGAAGGTCGGAAATTGAACTTTTCACAAAAATGACTATTTTAATAATTAAAAATCGACGTCATCAAGAATTTATTAAAATGACAAAACATCTCAATAATTTTTCCATGTTTCCATACTTTACGCGCTCACTGTATGTACGCTAAAGATTGCAGACCTTAATGCACATATCCTTTCTAGGGCGCATTATAATTTTCTCATGGTACAATTTAGATTATTAAATCCGCTCATAATATTTTCAAATGTTGATTTATTTAAATCATCGGAAATATATTTTTTTTCAATGAACAAGTATTTTTTAAGCTGCTCATTATATTTTTATAGAGGTAGCGATTGTTTTGTACATTTATTTATTTAAGTGTACAAATATATTATGAAAGGAACATTCAAATATATAAATGCACAATTATTTATTATGATGTACATTTATATACATTTATTGTACATTTATTCTTTTTAATGCATAAGTATTTTTTTTTGCATTGCTTAAATATTTTTTGTATTGGACAAATATTTTTTGTATTGGTCATATATTTTATCAATTGCTTACAATAAATGCACGTTGTATTTTATATATTGCGCAAATAATGTGTACTTCTAACAAATACGTAATAAGTACATACCGCATATACCGGATATTTAGCACATTTTGGATTTATTTAACTATATGGTCCTGGAGGTGCTGGCATTTACAACATGTAATTATAACACAATAATATAAAGTAGAGTACAATGATTTATTCAATATAAGTATTAGTCCACAGTATTATTTATTTTAATATTTTATACATTTAGCACATTAAAAACATATTTGTTGACTAAGCTAATCAGTGTCGACAATTTCACAGCTATGATATTTCGAACTAGTTTCCAACCAACTCTCAACATCATTCGAAGCTAGATCATCAGGTGATGGTAGCTCTGTCAGAGGAGTCATCTCACTCATATAACAGTTGCCGTTCTCTTTGTATTTGTAACATTTTCCCCTGCTGGTATCACTTAGGAATGAATCAGGAGACATGGGACACATTCCTACAAATAAAATATACACAATTCATTAATTTTAGTAGAATATTTTAGTTACGAATGAATATGTATATTTGGAAAATTGCAACAATTCCCGTTTATTACAAAAAAATTTCTATATATCCAAAAAGGTTGGCGGTTGCCAACCTTTTTGGATACATTGTAAATATACGGAGTTTTTTTTATTATTGCTGAAAATGAATCTTAAACTATTGACTGATATGTTAATATTGGCACATTAAAGTGAAAAGTTCCGTATGGAATTTACAATAGCGGAGATTCGACCTTGAAACGGTGTTTCTACTAAGTTGGTAACCTAATAAAATTAAAAGCACCATGAGTACCACCAAATTCACTATTTTCGATGAAGAAGAAGTCTATGAATTGAAATGTAAACATCAGACATAACCTAATTAATTATAGTATCTACGATTTCCTGCACGGGCTGCTATTTCACCTACTTTTTTTTAAACTCGTTAGGTCATCACCCCATTTTCTTAGCTAATAATTTTGGTTATAATCATACAGCGGGATTTAATCTACCTGCAATCGTCCATATGTAAGAGCAGTGTTATTTATTTATGTATTGTTAAAACGACGGTTAGCTTTTATTGTTTATTTCTTTAGTTTATACTTTGAATAGGTATTATATGTGTACATAATCAACGGTTTATATTTATGTTCTTTGTTCGTGATAATTAGTTTTTTTTGTAAAAAAACTATTAGCTTCTTACAACTTAGTAGCTAAGAAAATAGGGTGATGACTTTTACGCCAACTTGTATAAATAATGTCGAGGACATCGAGAATGCTCAAAATCACTCCTATGTAACTTTTCTTGGAAATATTTACCGATTGGATTGTTTGTACGTTTATGTGGAGTAAGGTAACAAATAAATGCACGTCAAGTGTGTTAATGGAGTTAAATTAGACCACTATGCCGACTTGATATGCGTATAAGCTAAAAGATACAGATAACTCCATGCATGTAATCCTCATATACACCAATAGTTAATGAACTATTTGCTGATTCGTATAATAACTTTCACGATGAAATTTTTAAGATTTTAAGATATACATTTCATCTCATCTACTGCGTCTTTGATGAAGTATTTGCTGATTCCTATAATAGCTTTAACAACGATGAATTGTTAGCGAACCGTGCAGGAAATCGTACTATAATTGAATCGCCGAGTTCGAAAACAGTACATGTCCATAGGATTTACTTTGGACTTGTACAGTTTTCGAACTCGGCGATTCAATTAATTAGGTTGTTTATCTGTGGGTTATGTTTATCACGACATTTACATTTTATGTCATCAACTTCTTCTTTAAAAACAGGGAGTTTGGTGGTGCTTATGGTGCTTTTAATTTTATTAGGTTGCCAAGTTTCGCCGCTAACTCGGATCCCCGCTACTGGAATTTAATGCGTGATATTGATGGAAAAAAGGCAAAAGCAGTTAATTTTCAATTTTTTGTTTTTATATTTTGATCTTATATGTATATTAATGAATTCAATAAAAAAAATCTTTGAGATCAGTCTTTGAGTTTGGGACAGCCTGTATATTATATTCCACGAGTTTAACTGATACCCTGAAAGTGATTTTACAATCTGATTGTTTACGGGTTACTACTGGACGATTCCATAAATTAAATTATTTTTTCACTGGAACGTGTTGTATTCGCTTATTGGTAAAATTTATGTGAACGGATTTGGTTTCGTTCAGACGTCTGGTCTGATGATTCTCTGCAAACTTTCCAATTTCGTTGGTTACTAATTCCATCTCAAGATCCCTGTGGAGATTTCTGTTTCTTATATACCAAGGTGCACCCACGATGTTTCTTAGCACCTTATTTTGGAAGCGTTGAATGATGGCGATATTGCTTGGCTTAGTGCAGCCCCACAGTTGGATACCATAGGTCCACACAGGTTTAAGTATCTGCTTGTAAAGTAGGAGTTTATTATATGTCGACAAAGCCGACTTCCTACCAATAAGCCAGTAGATTTTCTTGTATCTTATGCCCAATTCTTCTCGTTTCTTTTTAACGTGTGCTTTCCAGCAAAGCTTGGTGTCCAGCGTCATACCGAGGTATTTTGCGGTGTTCGAGTAGGGTACGGTAGTGTTATTTATTTTCACTGGAACGTGTTGTATTCGCTTATTGGTAAAATTTATGTGAACGGATTTGGTTTCGTTCAATGCAATTAGCCATCGTTGCATCCAATCACTAATATTGTTGACGGCATTCTGCAGGTTTAGCGTTGCTCCTTCAACATTTGTATCTACTGCCATGATAGCAGTGTCATCAGAAAAGGTGGCAACGGCAACACCATCTGGTTGCGGCAGATCATGTGTGTAAAGAAGGTAAAGAATTGGGCCAAGTACACTACCTTGTGGTACTCCAGCTTTAATACTTTTGAGAGTTGAGTACTCATTATCTTGCTTTATACGGAAGTATCTGTTAGAAAGGTATGATTTTAATAGTTGGCTATACTCGAAGGGTAGTATCCGTTCCAGCTTATAGAGTAGTCCTTCGTGCCAAACTTTGTAGAAGGCTTTTGCCACATCCAGGAATATAGAGGAGCATACCTTTTTTTCTTCTAAAGTTCGTTCTATTATCATTGTTATTCTGTGTACCTGATGAATTGTCGAATGTTTGTTTCTGAATCCAAACTGATGAGCGGGTATAATGTTTCTTTCACCTAAGATTGGCTTCAGTCGTTTTGCAAGCAGTTTTTCAAACAGTTTTGACAATGTGGGCAGTAAAGAAATTGGCCTGTAGGAGGATGCTTCATTTGGTGGTTTTCCTGGCTTGGGAATCATCACTACCTCCGCAGTTTTCCAAACAGTTGACACATATTTAAGCCTAAATGCTGCGTTGCAGAGGTTTGTTATCTTAACTATGGCTTTTTAGGTAATTTTTTTAAAATCTCACCTGTTATTAGATCAAACCCAGGTGACTTTTTGGTTTTCATTTTTTTAATTTCATTTATTACCTCTTTAGGAGTAACGGGAGGTATTCGACTTCCTTGGATAATTGCAGAATTAGTCGTTGCTTCCATACTTCTGTCTTCATTTGGAGTGAAGGATTGTTCCAAGTAGTCGGCAAAAACTATGGCTGGTATCTTTGTCATTTCTAGCCCAGGTTCCATCCGGATTTTTTATAGGTGGAATTTGTGTGATTGGCTTTTTAAGTCCCTTAGTCGCCTAACATAGAGAACAATCTGTGCTTGCGTCACTTGTCATTTCTTTGAGGGTTTTGTTTATTGACTGTTGCTTCATCTCTTGAATCGTTCTACGTAATTCCTGAGTTAACCAATTTAATTTAGTTTTGATTGCTGGGTCCCTGGTTACCTGCCAACGTTTTCTCGTTTTTCTTTTTTCCATAACTATATCTCTTAGTTCCTTCGGGTAATTATTACCTTTCACTTTTCTTTGAATTACAGGCGTGGCTTCCCAAGCGGATTTCTGTATATCTGTCATTAATCCAAGGGTTTCATCTTCTATTTGTGAGATATTCTTGATTGGTACTTGTAGATTTATTCTATTCTCCAGACTGAGTTTGGACGTATCCCAGCACGTATATTTACTTGTAAGTGTTGGATTCCTTTCTTTTTTAATTATCGTTTCGCTTAAGGTGAGAATAATTGGCGAATGATCCGAATCCAGATCAAATTCCTCTTCCACTTTAATATAAGCGGACGATAGATTTTTAGTAATAAATATATCTATTAGGTCTGGGATCTTATTTGTCAGTGGGCCAGTAAGTAGGTTTACCTGTAGAACGAACTTCACATTTATACTGTTTCATGGCTTGGTAAAGCTCTCTTCCTTTTGTGGTAGTTAACCGTGATCCCCAGAAAACGTTTTTAGCATTAAAGTCTCCACCCAGAATTAGTTTTCCTGTGAAGTTAGTCAAGAGGTTTATATATTGTTGTGCCTTTATGTTGTGTCTTGGCGGAGTGTATATGGCTGCTGTTGTAATCATTCCATTAAAGGTTTTGACTTTTACAGCTGTCGCTTGAAACTCTTCTGCATCAATTTTGATATCTTCGTAGTGGGAAGTGTTCTAGTTTATGATGACTGCACTCCCACCTCTAGCAGAATTACTAGGGTGGATAGTATGATAAACACTGTAGCCATGCAAATTTATTTATGACTCTCTGGTAAAATGGGTTTCAGAGATCAGACATATGTCTATTTTTGCAGGTTTAATATGGCTAATAGATTGTGTTGATGCTGTAGTAACCCATTGGCATTCCAACACATTATTCTGGGATTATTTACCATTTTGATTTTTTGGAGTTGCCCTTTTAGCGGCATTTTCTAGTTTTTCTAGTCTTTTTATAATAGAGTTGTTGGTTTTCTCTTGCTTGTCAAATTTTTGAAGAATAAGCTGAAGTTGTTGACTTACTGTTATATTTTCTTGTGGTGCAGTGTTCCTTTCAATTGAAGGCTTTTGTACGGTTGCTTCAACTTGTTGTTACCTTGGATTGACTTTATCGGCGTAGGTTGGGCCGTTGCTGCTTGCAGCAGTCTCATTCCTAGTCGAAGAAGTTTTTCCAATTTTTGTACGATTTGGATGTCTACTCGCTTTATCTCTTAAGGCCTGGAGTTCTTTGGGTACAATGCAACCTCTATAGTTTGCCGGATGTTGCTCATGGCAGTTGTAACATTTTGGGGATCTTCCTTCTTTTTCTTTCAATCTGTCGATTCATGTGGTCCAGCACATTTCACACATCTTGGATCTTTATGACAGAATCCACGGGTGTGACCCCAAGCTTGACAGCTTTTGCATTGTGGCAATAGAGGAAAGATTTCAACTCTCCTACCTCTAATGTCGGAAATTCCGAATATCTTGTTGATATCCTCACTACTTTCGAAGGTCAGCATGAAGACAGGAAGAGGTTCTTTTGTTTTATATTTTAATATGTTGGCTGCTTCCACATAAATAATGTAAAAACAATATGTATACAATTCCACAAATTAAAAAAAAATAACGTACGTATGCTATTTTCAAAAATAAAACCGAAAGAGAATTACAAAAATATTGAAGGGTCCTGAGAGTTGATCGTTTGAAACCGTCACGCGAAGCCTCGCATTGTTTCCCGCACGTAATCCCCTTTTCCCGATCCTGCTCCGGATCGATCACATTATTTTCACTCTTAAAAATTCCCAAATAACGTTTATGTTATTATACATCAATGGATAAGTATCACAATAAATAAGGATTGTTTACGTGCCAACTGCGTTGTCCTACTATCGTTCGTTTATGCAATATCCGCGTCCATAAAAATCTCGCTTACAGACTTTATTACATAAGAAATCAAGAGAATAAAAACACCAATCTATAGAAGAGATTCTAACTGTAACCTGAACAAATTCTTTTTTGGTAAGTGGTTTAGGAGCTCGTGGCTAAACCGATGGGCAGAAAATTTTGATAGTCACTCCTGTTATGTAGAAATGTTACAGGAGTATAACGCACTTCAGGAACAGGGCTCAATACTTTTGTAACCGAATAATAGCTAAGGGTATTACGAAATAAAAAAATGTAATAAATACCGTTAGGCCTCTTCGTTCTTATTGGAGATTTGTATTCTCCCGAGGAGGTCAAAGAGGACGTGATACTGGGTAGCCTAATATCCAGGTGGGATCCTTTGGCTGTTACGATTTTGTTGTTCATGGCATAAAGTTTAGTCGTTATGTCTCTTGCTATTAGGGTTGTCAGGATCGTTGCTATGTATGTTTCCTTTACGAAGAGGTATTCCAGGGCTGCTCTCTGCCAGAACAAGTAACGACACGTGCTGGCTGCAACTATTGACACCTAGAATTATAATTCCCCATTATACACTGCTCAAAAAAATAAGGGGAACACTTTTTTCGAAACCTGTAACTTTTTAAATAATAGTTCCAGGCAAATCAAATTTGGTATACTTCAAAGGCATATATTTAACTAAAGAAAATTACAAAAACAATGTTACAACTCTTAGTTACTTTTAAAAACAAAATGGAAATGACTGTCATAGTGTCGATGACAGTTGGGTTTTCTGTGAATTGGTGAGGTTTAATACAGTGTATGCCCTCCACGAGCACGAATCATTTCCTCACTTCGTGGCATGCTTCGCACTAGTCTGCGAAGAGACTTTTAGGGTATGCTTTCCATTCCTCAATCAGGGCTTGTGTCGGTTCCTGTATGGTTAGTGGTAGATTAGAGGGCTTGCGAACATGCCGGTCAAGCTGATCCACACATGTTCAATAGGATTCAGGTCAAGACTTCCATTTTGAGCAGTGTATAAGGCTTATTTTGAAAAATATGCAATTATGAAATGAAATACTTACTTTAAATTTGTCATCGACGGTATTCCTGCTTGACTCAAATTCGGGAGAATCCAGAAACTCGCAAGGCAAAATCGGGTGCAAGAATTGATTATCAGAAAGTACATTGACCTGAAAATCAGATCATAGAGTTCTAAGTTGTCGGGATTCGATGTTTGATTGAACGCACTTTTCCAGACAGTAATAGTCCCAGCCTATCAGTTCTTGTTAAATTCTGTACGGCGTATGCCTCTCCCGCATGCAAAGACATAATTTGGGCAAATTCAGCACACACCATTCTCTTGAATTGTAATCTTGATAACTGGGCAAAGTATACGGAAGTGTGGTTTTCGTTAATGTATTTCAAGAAAAACAATTACCTTAAATGGTTCAAATAGGTTATGGTACACTTCTTCAAGTTCAGGATCAAACTTTACCGGCCTAAGTTGGTAGATAGTATAAAAAACTTGCCCAAAATTTAGTAGCATGAAGACAAAATTCCAGATAAAAACATCCGCAGCACAAATCACATTCCAAGCCCATGTAGAAAATAACATTAAACCTAAAATGTTGAAATTCTCATTTAATTGGAAGGTTCTTCACATAAAAATTGTTTGTCCTACATGATCATAAAGTGACATTTTACATTTTAGATATCGGGGCAAAAACAGCTGGGTACTATATGCCCGCAAGGGCATTAAGGATTCTAAACGCCCGCGCGGGCATTAAGCGTGGTAATTCAAATTGGTCATTCAAATTTTAAATCGTCAATGTCATTATTGGCGATTAAGGTTATTCTGTTTGACAATTAATTGAACTCCGTATGTGACTCCGTAGATACGCATGTCATTATTTCGGTACGATTACAATACTTTTCCGTCGATCGTTTATTTATGAGTATGTTCCCTGAATAGAAAATCATTTATTAAAAAGCTCTATTAATGCACGATTTCTATTAATGCATGATTTGTTATAGCCAATTAAACGACTTCATTACATCCAATCGAACATACGCAAAATAAAACCATCCAAGCAAAATGTTCCTTTGGCCAGGCACATAGTGAACTGTCAGTGTCAAATTACATAAATGGTCATATAACCTCAAAGGAGATCGACGAATAAAATCCATGTAGACACCGCCAGAAGAATACGCTCGACGAGAAAATTTTGTAGCCAACTCGTATATTAAACGGCGATTAATGATCTCGACAATTAACTCACTCGCTAATCGCTCGTGCGTTAAACAGTATCGATCATTAATCGCTCTTTTTAATATACTTGTTGGTTAAATAACTATTATAATACTACGTATGATAAAGTAAAAAAGTTCGTAATATTGCTGTATGCATTTCAAACTCACGTGTTTTCTCAACGGATTATGTACCTACACAACTCTGTACTATTTTGTCGAATTAACTGACTTTGTTCTCTTATAATAACAGAATTACCTATACAATGTTACGTCTCATGAGGCACTATATAAATCCACTTTAAACTCAATAAATACAATATGGGGAATGTAGTATCGTACCAATTATCAACCAACTGTGCATAAACAGAACTCCTTTCTTGCTGCTAGTAGATGCATATGCTATAGCAAAACACATATTTGCCAATTGGAAGAGGATCTGTTGAGGCTCCTTCCAAGAACTACACCATGGCCACCACTCTGAAGCAATACTAAGAATAATATACTTGGCATCTTATGTTTATACGCTTGGTGTTAATGATCTTACTTAAATAAAATAAACATTAGATATCTGGTATTTTAATATAATCAGGGCCGGCGGGAGGCGTGTGCGAAGTGTGCAGGGCACACAGGCGCCGTAATAAAAGGGAGCTAAAGGTTAGATTTTTCAATGCCTGTTTAAACCATAAACTGAGTTCAAATATACAAAATCGGCATTAAAACTCCAGTCCAAGAGAGCTTAAAAATAAGTGAGAAATGTGTTTATATTTAAAATCAATGATGATGATTAAACAATAATGATTTTCCCAAATTCAGACTTGTACTGACTTAGCCTGTTTTAGTTGCTAAGCCTAGGCGCCCAGTAAAGATGTTTTTATCGGCGCGGATAAAAATTTGCACTGCGTATATGGGAGCAGTTCCTTACAAACCGTGTGTTTCATAACGGCAGATAAAATATCACAGTAGTGTAAAGACAAGTGGTGCCTGGGCTAAGAGAAATAGAAACTTTTCCAAATTTAAAAATGACGTAAATGGACCAGGAAAAAAGAATAGTTAGGGTAATTATTTTAGTTGAAAACGCTATTGCACAGTCAAATAAAAATGACAAACTACCAGAGGAATTTTCAAAATTAAACGTGGATGTGTTCCTTACAAATAAATATATACAGTGCCCATATATTTCCACGCATTGAGGTACACAGAGGAAACAAATTTTTAATGCAATACTCCTAGTTGTGGGTTATTTCGCAGTAACGTGTCACTCGCGTCACGACCGTTTAACGACTATACATAAGGAATGGGGGCTTTTATTATTATTTTCATGCAAGATTATACCAAAAAGACGACCAAAAGACGAATTGTTGTAGATAGATGTTCAAACTGATAAGTTTTATGAAAAACCTTTTTAAATAGCCGTGACAGTCGCTACTAGCACAGTGATCTCTTGGTTTTTGTAACCTAAAATTAGAAAAGTGACCGTAGTGTAAAGTTGCTATTCTAATAAAGTTAATAAATAATTCTAGTTTTATGTGTAATATGGGCTAGCTACTGTAATATTGATTGCATTATGTGTAATAGCTAGAATAAGCATATAAATAAGCCATTAATCTTGTCAAAGACATTAATAAGGGAGTTAAATCAAAGTACTACCTAAAAATGTCACACAAACAGCTTCCCAATTATTTGTAGATATTGTGACATCACAAGATGCCAACTTGGTATTTTTATTTTTCGAAAAATAAAAAATCTATGAAAAAGAAGTTCTAAATAACTTTTTTGCCAAAATTTTGATGGTAGTTTTTCTAGCACAGCGTTGCTTTTTTAAACAGCAAAACTCCGAAATTAAAACTACGCCAAGGAATAAGAACTGATACAAATTTACTGAAGTTTTTAAAGGGGTTTTATGTTATTTTGTGACATCTTATGTTGATTTAAAAAAACTATTTGTATGATATTGCCTTGTAGTATTTCAACTGTACATGCAAATTATGAAATTTCAGATTGTATTTTAGGGCCGATTGATACGAAGGTGAGTATTTTCATCGTGCCACAAAACCGGTGGATTGGCAACTGAATTTTTCCGAAAGGCGCCAGGTTTTTTTCGCACACACAAGAAAAATGTCACGCGCCGGGCCTGTCTATATGTATTTATACATAAAAAAAAGTAATAGATATTAATCCTTACGTACCGTATGGCAATGTATAATTAATATGTTGATCTTCGAGAGGCCAACTCAAATTTTGACCAGGGCCAACGCCGACGTGTAGAATTGTTGGTTTTTGATCAACATGCTGCAGTCCGTAATTTTCATGCATCTTCTCGTAATAAATAGGTAAATAACCCCTTTATATAAATTCTACCCCACCTCACACGTGGGAAACATCAAAATATGTGCGAAACAACCCTGCTTCACCCCATAGCAAACAAAAATCAATACTTTACTTCTCCACTTGCACCACCTACCGTTAAATTGTGGAACTACATACCTACTTCCGGTAGAATTCTAAATTGTCACGCGCATAATTTAGAATTTACGCGTTTGCTAAGTAAATAGGACACACAATTTCTGTAATTTTATTTATTGGGCGTATCGGCTCGTATTGGATGTCCGGGCAACCCCTTTTATATAACAAAACGGTTTTGTAATTTATATCAGGGGTAATAAATAAAAATCGACGTTGAAAGGGTTGCCTTCGGAATTGTAGAAATAGGATTCGTAACGATTCTGGTGTGTAGTGTTTCGTGTAAAATGATGAAAGGTTGTAAGCATGTGTTATGTTCGGTAATAAAAAGTAGCCGAGGGATTAGAACGAATAGGAGGTTATAAATCATCTTGGAATGGCAAATCTGCAGCTCTGGGGTCACACCGAACCTTATTTGGTATTATCCGGTATTACTATTGCTTTTGGTTGATAGTGAATATAATTTGAAGAAATTTATGACTTACTACTTTTTTATAGAAGTGGTAATTAACGACCGCGCGAATGCACCTCAGAGGCTCAGACAGATCAGCGACTCCGCATCACCGTGGTTCACAGACGGATCAAAGACCAAGGAGGGCGTGGGGGTCGGTATTAGTAGACCGGATTTCTCCCTATCCAAAGCAACGGGCCATTCTCCAACCATCTTTCAGGCGGAAGTTCACGCAATTGATTTATGTGCCCAAGAATGTTCCCATAGGAACTTACAAAGGGCAAACATCTGCATATACTCAGACAGTCAGGCGACATTGAAAGCGCTGCACTCAAAAGCCCACAAATCCAAAACTGTCTGGGACTGCAAAATTTCCCTGGAAAAACTTGCAAAAGAGAACAAAGTTTCACTGATGTGGGTTCCAGGACATTCAGGGATCGAAGGCAACGAACAAGCCGACATCCTAGCCAGAGAAGGCTCTAAGACTCCCTTCTACGGACCTGAACCTTGTTGCGGTATCACAAAGAGCCACATCAGGAAGATGGTACAAAACTGGGAAGATAAAGCTAAACGAGCTTACTGGGATACATCACCAGGCATGAGACAAGCCAAGGCTAACATAACCTTCTCTGCCTCCAAGGCCAGACAGCATCTCCAGTTACGAAAAACAGACCTTCGACTGATTATAAGTCTCCTTACAGGAAATTGTCCACTGAGATATCATCTCACAAAGATTAGACGGGCAAACAACGCAGACTGTAGATTCTGCGGGGGGTCCCCCGAAACAGGGGTACACCTATTGTGCGAATGTGACGCTCTGATGCCCACATGACGAAACTACTTAGGAGTCGCCATCATGGAACCAGCTGAGCTGACACAACTTATTCGTCGAACAATTACTGACTTCGTGAAAACGCTCAACATCGAAGGACTCTAATGTATGACGGAAATACAAGAGATCTAGTATTGAGATAAATTTCTCCATTCCACTGGATATAGTGATACTAATTAAAAGGCGTAAAAATTTCCAATGTTTTTTAATGGTACTACATGTGGACCCAATGTGGCTTTTCGACACAGCACCTGACGCACGGCCTGAAGACGAGATTATTGTATCTCGAAACATGTAGCCACAAGTACCATTAAAGAAACATTGGAAATATTTACGAATGTTTAATTAATACAAAATATCTTGTTTTTTACAATACCATACCATACCATACTATTTTTTTTATGGCGGCACACAAGTAGTGGAGTCAAATTAGACACGAATTGTGCAATATCCCGGGGCCCGTTAGAACTATTTGGATTTGATTGATTCTTTTTTAATGTTTTATCCGCATTTTTCAATTGTGGATATAAACAATCATATTAACATATGAACATAATCTTTAGAAATCAGATTAACTACAATTTGACATGCAATACGAATTATCTATTATATATTGACAATTATATATTGTCTATGAACTTCTCCAAAAAATTAGCTCTGTTAAAAATCGTGGTTAGGTTTTTTCAGTTTATTTTGAAAATCTTGCGGTTACATGTTTCTAGTACAACTCATCTTCAGGCCGTGCTACGAAAACAAATACATACATGTTAAAATTGAATAATGCAAATACAAACTATAGACATCTTTTAACTTAAACAAAACACTGTTACAAAATAATTCTTACAGGCATCATATATTAATTCTAATGACTAACACTCGTGTTTTAAAAATATGAAAAATGAAAATGAATAATGGGATATAACAAGACGATATAGGAGTTGAGCTTGTTTTATTTGGTGATATAGTAAATAAGTTTGAAAAACTTTGGCCCTCACAGTTGTCATACAAGTGATTGGAAAAGCCTGGGCACCTGATAGTGTAGGAAAATTAGCATTTTTAGAAGAAAAAATTTATAAAGTTTTGAAATTTTGGTTATGAACTCTCAGTACGAACCCAAATACAGATCCGAAGAGTTCCCACCTCTCCGGTAGGAGCTTCATCCCCTTTTGCTCAAAAAACTACCCCTAATCGTGACCTCGCGGTCTTTTTCGGCGTTTTGCTCGTAAACCGCAATTTTTACGAAAAAATGTTAGATTATTGTTACTCCATTAAATTCTCCATTAAATTCTCTATAAAAAAGCCCTTACTATTTTTTGCGTATCTACCACCCAACGCTCGTAAATTACCTTGGAATATATAGTGTAGGAAAATTAGCTTTTTTTAAGATAAAATTTATAAAGTTTTGAAATTTTGGTTATGAACTCTAAGTACGAACCCAAATACAGATCCGAAGAGTTCCCACCTCTTCGGTGGGAGCTTCATCCCCTTTTGCTCAAAAAACTACCCCTAATCGTGACCTCGCGGTCTCTTTCGGCGTTTTGCTCGTAAACCGCAATTTTTACGAAAAAATGTTAGAGGACTTTTTATATTCTCCATTAAATTCTTTATAAAAATGTCCCTTACTATTTTTTGCGTATCTCCCACCCAACGCTCGTAAATTACCTTGGAATATAGCCATAGTTTTCAGCGCGAAGAGAAAAATGAGCCCAGCGCCGCTTTTTACGGTGATTATCTTTAAAAATGTTAGTCTAAGCTAGGCTAACAGAGAATATAAAAAGTCCTGTAACATTTTTTCGTAAAAATTGCGGTTTATGACCAAAACGCCGAAAAAGACCGCGAAGTCACGATTGGGGGTAGTTTTTTTAGCAAAAGGGGATGAAGCTCCCACCGGAGAGGTGGAAACTCTTCGGATCTGTATTTGGGTTCCTACTGAGAGTTCATAACCAAAATTTCAAAACTTTATAAATTTGTTCTTCTATTCCTTGTTTTTCGAACTGATTTGCTTACACTATGAAGCGCGTTAGGTTTCAAACGGTGGGGGATTTTTTACGTAGACATAAGAATATCGATGCTTTAATGTTATGTCCAACAGTAGTGTTTGTTATGGAATTTTCAACAGTTAACGTTTGACAAAGTAAGTAAGTTTCTTTCAAATTAGATGGACGTGTTTACACTGCGTATATATTGTAATGACAAAATGCAAATGCACATCATGCATGCGACGCCCACTGAAAAATTGCCTCAAACCTGACCAAAAGTCGAAAGCATTTTCAATTTAGGTAAAAGTCGGTAATCTAAGATTTGAAGGGTCGCCGACTACAAATCCGAAATCAAAAGTTGAAAAAACAAAATGGCCGATCCAATGTAGTGCACATCAATCCTTAAATTATTTTCAATTTAGCTGAAATTCGGTATTAGGGGGGATTTGGGGTCGGTGATTATAAATCTAAATCCTAAGTTAAAAAGAACAAAATGGCCGATCCAATATGGCGGACATTTGTTCGAAAACTATTTTCAATTTAGTGGTAATTAAGTATTCGTGGGGATGTGTATTTGAGTAGCTGATTATATTATAAATCCAAAATAAATAAAAAAAAATCAAAACGACGGATCCAATATGGCGAGCATCAGTTCTTAAATTACGTTCAATTCAGCTGAAATTCGTTATTATAGAGGTATTTGGGGTCACTTATAAATCTCAATTAAAAAGAAAACAAAATGGCTTATCCAATATAGCGGACATTTGCACGAAAACTACATTTAATTTAGCGGAAATTAGATGATTATAAATTCGAACAAAAAAAATTGGCGGATCAAATATTGGCTAACATTTGATTTTTTATTTTGAATTTAGTTGAAATTTAGAATTCGGGAGTTTTTGGGGTTGGTGATTACCAGAGTTAGGCAGGAAAAGTACCTTTTCAGTACCGGCTCGTGGTATAGGGGGCTCGAGGCCTGCGGCTTAGTGCGCCATATGGCATATCGTTCAACTTTTTTTAGTAACGCAGTGCTATGTTATATTTTAGTTGAATATTAACATCAGAATATAGCAGGTCTTTCTCGTTCTATAGTTTTCGAGTCTTTAGTTTTCATTTATAAACATTATTCGTTGTGCAGTGGTTTGGAATTTGGTTTTGGAATTGTATTTAGTTTGAGAATACTCATTTTGATTGACATTTATTGAGAGCTTTTATTTTATTTTATATTGCTTTGTTTACGCAAGGCAACATGAATACGTTACTCAGTGAATTTGGCAATACATTCACATGGGTTAAAGAAGGAAACGTGATTTGTAATTTTTGTTCTGAAGACTTAAAGTTTAATAAGAAACAACATCTACGAGCACACGTCAGAACCAGAAAACACCAAGAGAATATCGACGGTACAACAAACAAAACATTTCATGAAGATTTATGTGAAGCTCTTATTTCAGCCAATATACCTTTTTACAAAATTAACAACCCTACTTTTAAGCAATTTATAAAAAATATACTGGTATAGCTTTACCTCACGAGTCAACAATTAGAAAAACGTACACGCAAAAGCCTTATGATAAGACGATTTCTACGATAAAATCTAAAATATCTGGTATATATGTTTGGATTATCGCTGACGAAACAATGTACATTAAAGGCAGATGTGTTGTGAATGTCATTGTTGGCGTATTGCATCAGCAAACTAAGAATGAGCCTATTTGATTTCCAGTCAGTTTCGATCAAATGTGAACGCAGAAGAAATCACAAATATAATAGAAAATGCAATTCTAACCATCGGAATAACCGAGTCGGATAAAGTGGTGCTTTTTATTTCCGACGCTGCAGCAACTATGTTAAAGGTGGGAAAATTGTTAAAACAACAATTTCCAAGTGTGTTACATTTGACATGTTTTGCTCATGGTATACAACGAATCTGCGAATTTATACGGGAAGAATTTCCAGGTATGAATACTTTAATTAGTACATGTAAAAAAAATTAGTGAAGGCGCCATCATGAGTATATCTTTACAAAGAAAAATGTCCTGATTTACCTTGGCCACCGCAACCTGTGATCACGAGATGGGGTACTTGGGTAGAAGCAGCTCTCGTTTACGCCAATAATTTTGAGGCAATAAGGTCTTTTGTTTCAGGATTGCCCAGTGATGCAGTTAGCATTAAAGAATGCAAAAAAAGTTTTATTGACTCCGGATTTGCATCAAAACTTACAATTCATGAAGACACATTTTTCGCAAATATTGCCAACTTTAATATTTTTTGACAGCAAATTGTTGAGCTAAAGAAAAGTTTTGAGAAAATTGGATTCTTATTTCAACAATTAAAAAGTATTGAAGCACCAATAACTGAAAAATTATACAACAAAATTGACGCAGTCGTGGCACGAAATCCAGATTATGAAATTTTAAAACAGATAGGCTTTTGAAGATATTGATGCAACAATGTTTGAAAAATATTCTGCATTAATTCCCATTTTCTTATTTGCGCCTGCGACTAGCTGCGATGTAGAGCGATCCTTTTCAAGGTTCAAAGATATTTTAACATCCAAGCGGACTAATTTCACAGAAGAAAACCTTTAAAACTATGTCCTTATTCATAGCTTCAACACATCGATAACTAGGGATCAATAACATCTAATAGGTACCTACGACGTGCCGTTATTATATGCCGTTAATGATTAATATGTGTAAATTACATTATATTGTTTGTCTGTTTTACTTTATTTTGGATTGTTATACAGGGTCTCCCACGACGAGCTGCCATTAGAAGTATATGGAGAACAAAATGAAATCAGAGATTGAAAATTTGTGGACTTATGTTTTTGGACACGATCGTCTCAACTAAAATATTTTGAGTTTTCGGTTACTTTCGGTTACACCGGAAATTATGTCAAGTTTTATATTTCAAATGGAACACCCTGTATTTTATCGCATTTTTGAATTCTTCATTAAATTTTAGATCAATTTGATGTTACATTCCCTATACCTAACATGTGTCATTTTTGAGTTATTTTTTTTTCATTAAAAAATGACAGCTGGATGGTTACTTTCAATTACTTATAAATTATCACCTGTGACCGTTGGAAAAAAGTTGTCCAGCAAAACTGTTGTGAAAGTAACATATTATCGACACATCGGTAGAATGCTTCTAAGAGTTATACAGGGTGTTCAAATTATAAGATCAAAGTTGAATTAGAGAGAAGTACTAAAAATCGATCTTTTTCAAATGGCAACCCTAACATATGAATACATCTCTCAATTCTATGGAAAATTTTAGATCAACTTTGTGTACAATATCCTATACCTAAAATGTACTACTGAAATCGATTTTTACACATCACAGTAGAAATGGCAAACATTCCCAAATCTAGATTGCGTTTGAAAACAAGTGAACAATTTGGAATAAACAGAACTTTATTAAACAAGTCTTTTTAGGTCATTTTTCATTATAATTAATTTAGTATTTATAAAATTATAAGCCTACAATAAAACTCAATATTAAAAATAAAACAAAATCGGAGAGTAAATTAAAAAAATCTGCTTGATTCTATTTCAGGAACTGTTCAAAACGTTGCCGTTTTTCCCGCAAACATGTTTCAATTCTTTTTAACATATTATTGTTGGTGGCGTCCCTGATTGAGTTAGCACTTAACCCATTGAAAGCTCCTCGAACTATATCTTTCATGTTCTCCTTATCAATGATTGGGTCCCCACAAACTACGTCTTTAATATCTCCCCAAATTAAAAAAATCATTGGCGTCAAGGGGGGACACAGTGGATATCTGTATGGCCCATTAAGCGCAATCCACCGATCGTCGAACATCTCGTTAAGCAAGCCTCTTACTGCTACAGTTGTGTGCGCTGGAACACCGTCCATTTGAAACCACAAAATTATTAAGGACCCAACGCGGCAACGTTTTTGAACAGTTACTGAAATAGAATTAAGCAGTTTTTTTAATGATTTTGTTTTATTTTTAATATTGTGCTTTATTCTAGGCTTATAATTTTATAAATACCAAATTAATTATAATGAAAAATGACCTAAAAAACTTGTTTAATAAAGTTCTGTTTATTCCAAATTGTTCAGTTGTTTTCAAACGCAATCTAGATTTGGCAATGTTTCCAATTTCTACTGTGATGTTTAATAATCGATTTCAGTAGGTACAAGTACATTTTAGATATAGGACATTGTACATAAAGTTGATGTAGAATTTTCCATAGAATTGAGAAATGTATTCAGATGTTAGGGTTGCCATTTGAAAAAATCGACTTTTAGTATTTTTCTCGCTTTTAACTTTGATCTTATTATTTGAACACCCTGTATAACTTTTAGAAGAATTCTACCGATGTGCCGATAATATGTTACCGTGACAACAATTCTGCCGCACAACTTTTTTCCAACGGTCACAGGGGATAATTCATCAGTAATTGAAAGTAACCGTGCAGCTGTCATTTTTTAATGAAAACAAATAATATCTCAAAAATGACACATGTTAGGTATAGGGAATGTAACATAAAATTGATCTAAAATTTAATGAAGATTCTATTTGAAATATAAAAATATAAAAGAAGCGCTCGGTTTACGGTTAGTTTTTGTTGCAACTTAGTAGATCATTTCGAAGATATATCGCTTCCATTACGCCCTGCAATACAACGATTTAGCTGGACGATTTCTGACGGTACTTTTCTGGCTAACACTGGTGATTACAAAGCCAAAATTATAAGTGTAGAAGAAAAAAATGTCGGACATTTGTTCCAAAATCACTTTTAATCGGATAACCTAGTAACAATGAGTAATTAAGTTCTGATGAAGCTTTACCAATAAAAAGTGAAACGTTAACGGATTAACCAAGTGTTTCATTGATTTTACTCAAACCGTTCCCGAAATATCCATTGTTTTGAGTGCCAACAAGTGTCGGTCGATACTTACTGCTAATCATAATGACAATGAGTAATGACAAATCCTGAAAAGTATGTCCCAACCAGGTTTAAATCCGCTAGTTGTTGTTCCCGTATTATGAAATGGCAACGCACTTAATTAATTTTCTATCATAATGAACATAAAATGTAAATTTGGTTTTGCTTAGTATTTATTCTTCTTTAATAATTGAAATATAAATAAAATAAGTAATTTTCAAAATTTAGTAAATAACAAGATATTGTGCCTATTGAATACTATAACATTATAAAAAAGAAAATAAAATTGTATTTGTTCATTCGTCTTGGACGATGACGATGAAGATCATCGTCATCATCAGCTTCACTATTTTCATCTATTTCATTTTCTACATTTTCATATTCGGTACTGTCGTCTTTATTTTCATGTTTCGTTGATACAATGTTTTGTACTAATAATAATGATATTAGAAAATAAGTTGATTCCGGGTTGTGCCATGCGTCAAAATTATTAATTGCTGGCGTTTCGCAAATCATGTTGCTCGCTTCTTCATAACTAACTGAATATTTGTCATTATGGCTAATTTCAGAGTTTTAGAACTGTTTTTTTGCGTCTAAAATCATTCTGTCCTGGAATCGGTCTCTTTCAATATCCAGGCACACATGCCATACAAACTAAAAACGACATTTCAGCAATTTGTAACACCAAGATTAACAAAACTCATTTTTTGTTGTTTATTTCTACAATTAATTATAATACTCAAAAATTATTTAACTTATGTACTCAGTTGTCTGCAGTTTTTTAAGTTGTCCTGTTAAAACACAATGAATACGCATTGGATGCAATAAAAAATTTAAAGGACGACGCAATTTTTGGCAAGAAAATATCAATCCAACCTCAAGAATATCTCAAAGAACTAGATATCCTTCCTTTCAATGAGCCTTCCCTTAGGCGCATACGTAAATTGTACGTACAACATTCTAAAAATAAACAGAAGTTCATTTCGAGTAAATATGAGGAGAAACTGTCTACATATTGAAAAAGTGCAAAGTATGATCTTTACAATGGACTATAATTTTATTCTAATCGGGGATATGCGGGGAATTTTTATAAAAGTCTAGCCGAACTTTAAGTTTATAAAATTTTTGCTACGTTGTAATAAAAGTTGCAAAAAAATATGTTAAATTATTTAATTGCATAGAATAAATTATAAAACATATCTACATACCTTGAAGAACAGTCTTCATTTTACAAAAATAATAAAGTTAGATTATATAGCATTACTTTGGATCTATTTGACCGTACTTGATCATTTATTATTTCGTTTTCTGTTTACGCGTATTTAAAAAACAGTACTAGGTAGCGGTAATAATGTTGTTTACTGTGAAATGAGACACTTTCATCATAATGGCGTATCCTTACCTAAAATAATCTAAGAAAGTTAGTGTCCGGTAGAAAGTTGGACACAAGGAAAGATTTTGTATTACAAGTTTTTATATTGTCTTGAACCTAAAATAAAAATATTAGAATGCAATTATCTGCTCGCATGTACCGGGTGTTACCAAAACTATGAAAGATCTACCAGGATTTTGAAAGATATGCAAAAATGTCATGTGAAAAACTATTTAGAAATTTAAGGCCGGGTTCTACCAACTCTGGTAACCGGCCGATCAGTTGATCATTTGGTTAGCAGGCCAAATTTACATGCAAAAATTGCGCTAACCAAACGATCAACGTGATCGACCGATCATCAATGTTGGTACAACCCGGCCTAGGAATGTAGGTACTAATACGAAATTATAATCACCTTCGTCGTTTTACCGGGAGTAATCAAAATTATGAAAATGACTTCATATTAAAATACCTATATTTTCAAAAATAGGTAGTGTTTTTTGAAGTAGAGGTGGAAAGTGTTAAATACGAAAATAGAGAAGAGGAGAAACATATTTCTGCGACAGTTTATGGTGATTGTTTAATTAATATTCCACTAATAAACATAATTATTTTGCAAAACTTTTTAGCTTTTAATGTTTCGTGAAAATAATACGGGAATATGGTCATCTAACATTTCCGCAACAAATATTGATTTTAGAAGAACACTGGTCTCGACTTTGGGTATTTTTGCGTCCACCATCTACGATTTTGTAAGAAAGCTAAGGTCAGATTTTCGTCATGTATTAAAACAATTTAAAGCATTTCTTGTGTATTCAGAAACATTACAATAACAATGTATTGTGCGTTGACTTAAGCCAAACTCTCATTTATGGTGTCTTTATAATATTTCTAAACATCATTTTCAAGCAAACTTTGCGTATCTTTCAAAATAAAAGAAATTTAGCGATAAGGTATTTTCAGCTTTTTGACAGCACCCGGTATATGCAACGTCGAAAGTGACTATAATTTCATATTTAATTCCTTCTGACATATCGAACTAGCTTTTTCAAATAACATTTTTGTATAGATTTGAAAATGAAGGTTTACTCTTAAGACATATACAACTTTTTGGCAACACCCCGTGTATGCAATGGAGAAAGATATTATAATTTTGTATTTAATAAACTATAATAGTGTTTTCCACAGTTTTAGTAGTAACACACAATATGCAAGCAGATACTTACATTTTAATAAAATATAATAGGGTTTAATAAATATTTATACGCTTTGGTCTGCGGTATGGCATTGTTCGCTAAAATACATTGCCGTAAACACACTACACACTTAATAATAGTACAAAATTCCAGCTTCCAGCAAATAAAAAAGTTACTTATACAGTAGCACGTGCTTAAGTGTGCTTGCTTAATGGTTAATCCAGCCCTGCTTATGTCAATATTAATGCGGACATTGTACATTTGATTGCATTGGTTTTATCCTTGTCTTGTCTTATGTATGTCTAAAGAGTCAGTCAAAGTCGGGACTCGAAAAATGTTTAGGTTGCTTAAAAATTATAGGCAGCCAAGCGGGCGCCACGGCGCCCTTCCGGCTGCGGCGCCCAGGGCGCGTGCCCTGTCTGCCCTACCCTAGATACGCCACTGCTTGGCGTTGCTTTGATAGAATATGGAGGATTTGGCTGTTAGTTTAGAAAGCGGGAACAATCTGAGGATTTTTGGGAGTTTAAAATTAGAGGGATTGTATGTGAAGAGTTTATAAATCATAAGGTTGATTTGCGAAATTTGTCTGGTGTAGAGGGGGTCTATAGCGATTCTATTTTCATGTAATATTTTGATAATTATCCTTTTAGGAAATTTATTATTTACTGCAAGATCATTAATGAAAGAAACTCGGTATTGTTAGGGGATAAGTTAATGCTCTGCGGAAAAAGAACCGGAGGGAAGCTAGACGGTGTGATAAGGGATGAAAAGAATCAAAGGGGATGATGGTAGGAACAGGGCTTAGCTTTCTATAAATGTCAAGGAAAATTGTCTAAAAATGGAAAGATCAAGAAAACTCAATAAGTTGTTTTTTCTAGTTCAGTGGTAAATTTAAAGGTAAGGTATAGTTAAAGTTTTAAACTTAGGCTACGTCGATAAGACGTTTTGTGCGGGTTTTCCCCAGTCTTCAGTATGATTTTTCCTTTTCTTTTAAGTTGTTAAAAATGTTCATTTCACATTATTGGTGATGTGTACAGAAACCAATCAACCCAGTCAATGTCTATCGAGTGCTGGAGAAGTACAAGCGACCGCAGCGCTAATCTATCAATCTATTAGCTGTCATATAGAATTAAAGAGGATTAGTTCTTCAGCCCTCGGACAAATACAAAGAAGGCCCCGGGTCGCATACAAACTCGAATTAGTCTACTTTTTGGATCACCTGCGTACAAATAGAGGATCATTATCAAATCAATCCCTCATGATGCCACAACCAACTAATAAATTTTACCAAATCAAACACAATGGAATTAAGAAAAATCCACTCTCGTTGTGGAGTGTACATCGGCCGGCCGTATATCTCTCTAACCGTTATCTTGGTGACAAGTGAAAACACAAGTGATTTGTAAATAATTGCCACAAGTAGAACAAATAGAAGCGGACGACAGGTTATTAAATGTGACGGTAGCTTAGTTTTTATATTTTTTTTTCGTATTGCACGTTGAATAAATAATATACACGTGTTCAAATAGGACAGTGGCGAAAATGTGGAAAAATATTGTTGCTGCTCACTGGCACCTATGTCAATAGAAAAAGCCATGTAATTAAATCTCTGTCGGTTGTCTTGTTTGCTCACCAGTTTTAATAATTCCTTCTGCCAGTTGTGATTTTACTGTTTCAAATTTGATGATATTCCGCCTGTTGATTCGCTTAATGATACTACGACGTACGATATAAAATATTAAGACAAACAAATGACGTGACCAGATTTTTTTTGCAAATACACTGGTCGTCATGATCATGTTGATAGTCCTTTCCATGATGAAGTTTATTGATAAGACATAGGACATTTAGTTGGCGATGGATCCAATGTATCCATAGATTCATATTTCCTAAAAAAAAAACACAAAGAAGGAAACACAATCGAACAATCTACAGTTGTAGGCAGGCCCGGCACGTGATGTGTGTCTTGCGTGTGCGAAAAACATTCCGGCGCCTTTCGGAAATAATTCGGTTGTCAATCCACCGGTTTTGTGGCACGATTAAAATACTTACCTTGGTATCAATCGGTTCTAAAATATAATCTGAAATTTTAGGTATAATTTGCTTGTAGAATTGAAATACTACAAGGCAATATCATAAAAATAGTTTTTTTAAAATCAACATGAGATGTCACAAAATAACGTAAAACCCCCTTAAAAACATCAGTAAATTTTTATGAGTTTCTACTCCATGGCGTAGTTTTAACTTCGGAGTTTTGCTGTTTAGAAAACCAAGCTGTGCTAGAAAAAATTCCATCGAAATTTTGGCAAAAAAAGTTATTTAGAACTTCTTTTTCATAGATTTTCATATTTTTCTAAACTTAAAAATACCAAATTGGCATCTTGTGATGTCAAAATATCTACATATAATTGGGAAACTGTTTGTGTGACATTATCAGGTAGTACTTTGATTTTAACTACCGTTATTGTTATTAATGTCTTTGACAAGATTATTGGCTTATTTATATGATTATTATAGCAACTACACATGATAGAATCAATATAATAGTAGCTAGCTTAAATTTCACATAAAAACTAGAATTGATTGATTTGTTAACTTTATTAGAATAGAAACTTTACACTAGGGTCATTACGCAAATTTTTAATTTTGGGTCTACCAAAACCAAGAGATGTGCTGGTCACGGCCGTCCGGCTATATAAAAAGGTTTTCATAAAACTTAACAGTTTGAACATCTATCTACAACAATTCAAAAATATTGGTCGTCTTTTTGTTAAAATGTTGGATCAAACTAATAATAAAAGCCCCCTTTGCTTATGTATAGTCGTTAAACGGGCGTGACGGGTGTGACACGTTACTGCGGAATAACCCACAACTAGGAGTTTGGCATTTTTGAAAAATCACAATAAAAATTTGTTTCCTGTGTGTACCTCAATCCATGGAGATATACTGTAAATTTATTTGTAAGGAACACGCTCAGCTTTAATTTTTAAAATTTCCTTGGCAGTTTGTCATTTTTATTTGACTGTGCAATAGCCTTTTCAACTGAAATAATTGCCTTAACTATTCTGTTTTTCCTGGTCCATTTACGTCATTTTTAAATTTGGAAAGGTTTCTTGGGCTCTTAGCCCAAGCGATAGTTGTCTTTTTCCCTACAGCGAATATTTATCCGCCGTTATGAAACGCACGGTTTGTAAAGAACTGCGCCCATATACGTGGTGCAAATTTTTATCCGCGGCGATAACAAAATCCTTACTGGGCGCCTAGGCTGAGCAACTAAAACAGGCAATGCCAGTACAAGTCTGAATTTGGGAAAATCATTATTGTTTAATCATCATCATTGATTTTTAATATAAATACATTTCTCACTTATTTTAAAGATCTCTTGGGCTGGGGTTTTTAATGCCGATTTTGTATATTTGAACTCAGTTTATAGTTTAAATTGGCATTGACTCTAGTGAACTTCGCACACGCCTCCCGCCGGCCCTGGTTGTAGGTACCGGGCAATGCAAAGATATGCAATTTTCTACATAATATAATGTGTGTTTGGATTGGAAAGGTCTTTTCATATTCATTTTATTTAAGTTTTTACAATACCTGCATTAAGTTGGTCTATTCGGGTTCCGGTTCATATCCTGTAATTATTATTCTTCTGGCCAGCCAATCATCTTGATTTTGCACACTTGCTAATCATTATCATCCGTCAGTTTCAATTATCGTCTGAGCGATATAGGCCTCCACTAATTTCTTCCATTGATCCCTGTCATGGGCGATATTTATCCGGTTTATATCCAGACTTCATTCCTGTGAAATTTGAGATCAATGAATACATATTTTCCCGTTGACCAAGGTGCTGAACATCGAGAATAATTGTATAATTTAATAATATAAAAAAACACACAATAATAATAATAACAATAATAAGCTACGTAGGTCGGGCAAGACAGCGACACAATATGTAAAAAAAAAATGCAAAATGAAAATCATTATTTCCATATTTTTTGCTATTTTATACAAAAAAAAACAATTTTTATTTTGCTCTGTTGTTTTTCGAGATACAGGGGCCCCGCGTGGCTGACGAGCCGTCAGCACGGCGAAGCAATCTGCAAAAAAAATGAAAAAACGAACAGCTATTTTTTTGCAAAAAAGGTATTTTTATGGTTTGTTTGTTTTCGAGATACAGCGGCGGGGCGCAATCTCTTAAAACTTAAAACTCATCAATAAGTTAAAAGTTAAACGCATTGACCTGAAGGCTAATATGTTACGTACACTCATGAAAGATAAATTACAAAAACATTATTACTTATTCCCTTTAAAATTATCCTAAATCTAAATCCTAACCTAAATCTTCATACTTCATAGTAATTGTCAACCCTAGGTGAGGAGGTTATTTTTGCGTATATAAGTAAAATGCTGCACTTAAGCAACAAACAATTTGTATTGATGTATAAATAAAAAAGCCTTTTCCTTTGTTTTGTGGAATTATATTAATTTTAATACAATTTTTAACTTTGTACCAAACTGGACACATTAAAAAAATATTTGCTAAATACCAAGTATTACATCATAAAATGTATTGCAAAATATAGCATTCTGTTACTGATGTTTTTTTTTTCACGTATGTTTCATATTCTTCAATCCTATAGAAACTCCCCCTGACCAGCATATGCGTCAACTTTCTTTCGAAGGCCCCTAGGAGTTTTGTATCTGTGCTTTGGAAGGTTATTAAGCAGATGATATGTCTTGGTTGGCGTTGTTTTGGTTCTATGGTACGGTATTATACTATCTTCTGCGGTCTTGAGACCCCGCTGGGTGGCCTCACTTTTTCGTGTCTGAGCTGAGAGCTCTTCTTTAGCTTGTAGAAGTTGTTGCCAAATGCACGACCCCATACAAGTAGTGACTTTGTACCTTTTAAACATCGGTCTGCAGTGTGTTGTTTGGTCTGCCTGCTGAATTGTTCTTATCGCTATTTTCTGTATAGTAAGTATGGTCGATGTTTGGTAAGACGCACCACATAGCCGTCTACCACAGGTCATTCTGCTATGGAAAGGCTTAACTAAGAAGATGATGAATAGCATTTGCATTCTGAAATGTTGGTATTCGTTTGGATGACCTCAAATGGATTTCAGCAACTGCTTCCGCTTCCGTTCCTAAAAGTGTTTGTTCTATGGATATCGCCCATTACAAACAGTAACGTTATTTAGTAGTTGTTTTTATGTAGGATAAAATAAAACTTTGAACCTTCTCCTTTAAAACCATATAGCGAGAAATCTGAGGGCATATACTTTGAACATTTTACACCACTTTCTCATGGGAGCGCGTGCCCATCGCAGCCCCGGTCGGAGCGCACTGCATCTTCTTTTATTTATACATTGTACAGGACAAATAAAGAGTTCACGGAAAAATGACAACCGATTTCAATTGGATTTTTTTTCACAGAAATAGGGATTTGGCTCTTGTTTTCACAAAAACAGTGTTTAAGGTAAAAAAAGTGCTTTTGCTACTTTGTAAGTAGTAGATGCTTTTGGAGACGCCAAACTTGATAAGAGTATTAGGACATTTGCATGTTGTAGGGGGAGGTGTCGGCAGCTTTTCTGGGGTAGTATTATTATGATATTTTTATTATTGTTATAACGTTGGGCGGTATGATAATACGATAATTTCACATAAAAAATATTTACCTATTTTATGGCGATAAAATCCACCCTTTTCAAGAAAAACGCAATTAAACATTTTGTGTATTTGCTAAAAGCTGTCATAAAAAATTAAACTTAATTTTCACTTATTCTTGATTTATAAATTTATAACGTTTTCAAAATGTCCACCGTTTTGTTCAACACATCTTTCACAACGTTTTCCTAAGTTTTGTCGTACTCTAAAAAATGAGTCGTACTCTAATTTCATGTCCTACGTCAATAATCCTTCTTTGCAAATCTTGCCTAGTATTACTGACTTGCCGGTATATAATAGATTTCATATAGCCCCATATAAAAAAAATCTAATGGGTTGAGGTCTGGGCTTCTCGGTGGCCAAGGATAATCACTTCCACGTCCAATCCAGCGGTGCGGAAAGTGGTTGTCTAAATAGTTTCGCACAGCTAGCGGGAAATGAGCGGGCGCACCATCGTGCATAAACCATACACTCCTACGCAGGTTTAAAGGGATGTCTTCTAATAAGGTAGGTAGAATGTTGTCCAAAAAATTTAAATACGATGCACCATTTAATCGCGGAGGAAGTTTGCAAGGCCCGATGACATGATCTCCAACAACGCCGCACCATACATTTACTGAAAATTCATGTTGGAAATGTTTATTTCTGGATAAATGGGGGTTTCCTACATTCCAGGAGTGAAAATTGCGTGTGTTTAGGATACCACGGCGTGTAAAAGTTGCCTCATCGGTGAATAACACACTGCCAAAAAAATGTTGGGTCGTTATTTTGTTTGTTTCTTAACCATCGACAAAAGTTCAACCTTTGTGGCATATCATTTGGTAGCAACGCCTGCACATTAGTGTGGTGGTATGGATAAAGCAGTTCTGTACGAATAATTTTATGCACGCTTGTCCGGGGTACTACAGTAGCTGCACATAATTTTCGAGCATTTACTTCAGGATCTTCTTCTATTCGGAACAAAATATCTTCCTCCTTCTCAATGGTTTGCGAAGTTGGTTGTCCTGCATGATGCTTTACCCGAAAACTTTTATGTCCTTTCGGCCGTTCAGCTTTCCGAAATAAATTTTGGAAAAGCTTTCTATTAGGTTGGCGACGATTTTGATACAACTGCCTGTATCTTCTCGCTGCTGCTGCTCCATTAAATTACTCTTGAGCATAAACAGCAACCATATCGGTCATTTCCGAGTTTGAAAAAATATTGTGCCGATGCATATTTTTTTTGTGATAAAATACCACAAATATGTAATAAACTGTGAAATAACCAATTAAATACAGTATCGTTAAGCAAGCTGACACAAATGCATTTACGTTTGACAATAGTAACTTGATAGAATAACATTGCATAAACTACTGTTATTAAATACACAGCACGTTTAATTGCGTTTTCTTGAAAACGGTGGATTTTATCGAAATAAAACACCTTTTATGTGAAATTAACGTCCGTATCATAATTTTTAGTCATACCGCCCAAAGTCATAATAATAATAAAAAGAATATCATAATAGTACTACCCCAAAAAAGCTGCCGACAGCTCCCTCTACTATATGCAAATGTCCTAATTATCTATGTCCTAATAATGTTTGGCGGCGCCAAAAGCCTAAGGGTGCCACTTTTCAGCTTGATCAGCCGTTTCTTTTCTGAAATATACGCAAAACAAGAAATATATTTTCTATCGCTAACACCTTATAACTGCTTAAGGAAGCACTTTTTACTATGGGATTTTTGGTTTAATTGGTCCCATTTGACATCAAGAATATACGGTTAAGGTGGGTCCCATTACTTTCCGGACACATATATACAGTGAGCGCGTAAAGTATGGAAACATGACAAAATTTCACGAACGGTTTACTATTTTAAAAAGTTCTCAAACACGTTGATTTATAATTATCAAAATAAATCTTATGATATCAAATTAATTTTTTTACTTTCAATTGTTTTTAACAGATGACGTCATCGACATTTTTTTTTTTAAATGATAACCCTTTATTTTTTTTGATGAATTTGACAGATCTTTTAATTGTCTTAATGGTAGCATAATATTTTTATGGCGTTACATAAGAAAATTTTCGAGAAAAGTACAATTGAAGGTTATGAAATAAAAGTGACAAAATCTCCCGAACGGCTCGACCGAATTTAACGAAATTTTGGCGTTATTGTCGTTTATGCAATGTGTACAGTTTCTGAGATATAACCTCAAACTTTATATTTTGACATTTTCTGCTACAGTCTTTCATTGCCCATAGAATGTTACTACGCTTGTTACAGTATTATGTCAAAAACATCTAGAAATTCACAAAAATCTTTATTACTTAGGTCTAAAAATTAACAAAGAAAAAATTAATAACAAAAAAATAACAACAACAAAAAAAAATCTGATGTGGCCAGGCACATGACTTTATCATACTATATATAAAATTAATAGTTTAGCTGCATGCGATTCTATTTAATCGAGATTGGCTATGTCTGCATTAAAATAAAACTAGTAGAAGTAGACAAATATGTCGATTAAAGCTGCGTTCGGATATTGTACTCCGTTGACCCCCGAGTACACCGTCCAAATGACACTTACGTGTTATTGGGTGTAAAAAGTGTAAGAGCGCGTACGGTTTGTCAGGGTAGGGTATGGGGAGAGCAATGCTCAGATAACCTGGGTCGGCTGTCTCTTTCTTAATGCAGATAAACGCCGTATGACGTTAGTCACTCTCACCGTACCCTATCCGATTATCCGAACGCGCTCTTACGGTGTACAATATCCGAACGCAGCTTATATTGACAGTAGGTATTCTCAAAAAAAATAGCGTACGTCTACCTACTGTCATTAGAATCAAATATCTGACTCATCCTGGCTACTAGTTTTAATGCAGTACGACCGATCTCGATGAAATAGAATTTGCTCATGTAGTTTAGCTATGGATTGTACAAAAAAATAGTCATAAATTATTCATAATTTCCTCATATTTAATTTATTATTTAACTATTTCTACGAAATTCCAGAAACGGCGGCTTATTTGCAAAATCTGTCAAAAATGCTAAGACTAAACCTCCAGTTCCTCTGGACCCTTTTCAACAGAAAGCTTTTCAGCTCTAAGTTTGGTTATGAAACTTCTAAATATGAAGTTTCGTCGCGATACCTTTAGTAGTTTGTCCGGAATCGTCGCCACAAAAACGGGTACACACACACACAGAGACATTTTTTTTGTACCTTGGTCAAAAATGTTCAGGTGACCCAAAAAGACATATTTCCGCTAAAATCCTCAAAAAATTTTTTTGGCACGATTACAATACTTTACATACTGCGTATGATAAAGTAATAAACCGATCAAATTTAACACAATGTGTTCTTGTCAATGGTTGAGAATCCTCATAAACCAACTAGAGTAGTTGCAGTAGAAAATGTAATAATGTTTTGTTATTAATTTTTGTTTGTTAATTTTTAGACCTAAGTAATAAAGGTTTTTGTCAATTTCTAGATGTTTTTGATATAATAATGAAGACTATAACAGAAAATGTCAAAATATACAGGGTGTTCTATTTCAAATTCAAAAGTTTGAGGCTATATCTCAGAAACTGTAAACGTTGCATCAACTATAATAACGCCAGTGACTTCACATGGTTGCAAAATACTTAATTCCAGAATTTCGTTAAATTCGGTCGAGCAGTTCCGGAGATTTTGTCACTTTTATTTCATAACTTTTTCTCAAAAATTTTCTTATATAAAGCCATAAAAATATTATCCTACCATTAAGACAATTAAAAGATCTGCCCAATTCATTAAACAAAATATAGGGCTGTCATTTAAAAAAAATGTTGAGTTAAAAACAATTGAAAGTAAAAAATGAATTTGATATCATAAGGTGTATTTTGATAATTATAAATCGACGTGTTCGAGGCTTTTTAAAATAGCAAACTGTTCTTGAGATTTTGTCATGTTTCCATACTTTACGCGCTCACTGTATATATATATAGGAGAAAGGTATTTGTCGGGCAATTCCGTCATACGAAGATCGAAGAAGCAACCGTATACACGTGTTTCGGACTATTAGTCCTCATCAGTACGGTATAGCCAAGGAGCAAGATGGACACTCAATGGAAAAACACTCAAATGGTTCCCTACAGGGGGTGACCACATGTCGCCAATTTGGTGCTTCAGTCCCAACATCTTCAGGATTCGAAGACAAGAAGTGGCTATACCGTACTGATGAGGACTAATAGTCCGAAACACGTGTATACGGTTGCTTCTTCGATCTTCGTATGACGGAATTGCCCGACAAATACCTTTATCCTTTATATCTTACCGTCGATTAACCAGCTTTCCTTTATATATATATATATATATATATATATATATATATATATATATATATATATATATATATGGAAAGCTGGTTAATAGACGGTGAGATAGATAAGGAAAAAGGTATTTGTCGGACAATTCCGTCATACGAAAATCGAAGAAGCAACCGTAGACACGTGTTTCGGACTGTTAGTCCTCATCAGTACGGTATAGCCAAGGAGTAAGATGGACACTCAATGGAAAAAACACTCAAATGGTTCCCTACAGGGGGTGACCAATGTCGCCAATTCGGTGCTTCAGTCCCAACATCTTAAGGATTCGAAGATAAGAAGTGACGTCGCGCCGGAGGTGACTGGTACACCCCATGACTGGTCACCCCCTTTAGGTCTCCATTTAGTGTTTTTTTTCATTGAGTGTCCATCTTGCTCCTTGGCTATACCGTAATTGATGAGGACTAATAGTCCGAAACACTGTGTCTACGGTTGCTTCTTCGATCTTCGTTGACGGAATTGCCCGACAAATACCTTTCTCTTTATATAGCTCACCGTCGATTAACCAGTTTTCCTTTTAATTTCCATGGGCTATAGTGTACCTGGGGTGTACCAGTCACCTCCGGCGCGACGTCACTTCTTATCTTCGAATCCTGAAGATGTTGGGACTGAAGCACCAAATTGGCGACATTGGTCACCCCCTTTAGGTCTCAATTTGAGTGTTTTTTCCATTGAGTGTCCATCTTGCTCCTTGGCTATACCGTACTGATGAGGACGGTATAGCCCTCATCATATAAGATATAAGTTCTGTGGAATGTGTATGTGGGTTATGTAGGTTAAGAATCGAGTTTAAATATGGGCGCTATAATAATTGTAGTATAGCCGGAATTATTATGTTTAATTAATATCAAATGAAGCAGTGATTGAGATATATCGAAAATAATTATATATGGTACCCGGATGATCGGGGGCGCTCACGCGATAGCTCCGGGAATCTCATATTTGTGCAGCAATCAATAATTCTGGTATTCTTTTTCTCCTTTGAACAATGATGATCAAGATTATCCCATCCTAGAAAATTTGTATATATAAAGTGTTTGGAACGATTTTGATAATGAAAAGTGGCCGTCCGGGTGTTTTTCTACGTTATTTGTTAATTGCATCAAATTTTTTTTAAAGAAAATTAAAAACAATGTTTTATTTATTTATTTTTTATACATATTGTGTTTAATTTTTATAAATAAAATTATTCTTATTATAATTGTATCTATTATCATTACTCAAAATGTATTTGAAATCCGGTGGTCAAAATAAATTTAAGAAAAGAGAGGACTTCAACTAGTGGTGACATTATTACATACCAAAACAGCTGCATTCACTAGATCTCAACCCAATTGAGAACTGTTTGTACTGTTAGACAAGAAAAACGGTGACACGCAATTAGCAGCAAAGAAACTCTGACCGGGCCGTATAAAAATAGTGGATAAATGTATTTGCAAGGAATTTACGCAAAAACTGGTAAAGTCCATGTAACACCGCTTACAAGTAATCTCAGACAAAACTAAAAGAAATCAGAAGAGATACACAAATATCAGACCAGAAATGTACCGTTTAGAATGGAAAGATTGAGAACAGCGCGGTATGGACCATGCATTGGGCCAGAAGTACTAAAAACATATAACAACTTGCCTGAAGACATCAAAAGGCTAAAGTAAAAAACTTTAAATTGAAAATAAAATCCCCACCTACTTAGAGAAGCCGTTTAATATGTTTTTTTTATTCTTTGTCATATTCTAGTATCTTTTAGCTTCAACAGATTAGGAAAACCTCATGCCTTCAAATTATTTTATCGCAAAAGTAAAGCTGAAATTTTGTAAATTAATAACGCAAAACAAAATGGAAATGATCGTCATAGTATCGCTGACAGTCGAGTTTTCTGTGGATTGCTGAGGTATAATACAGTGTATGCTTTCCACGAGCACGAATCACTTGCTCACCCCTGCGCTTTTCCATTCCTCAATAAGGGCTTGTGTGAGTTCCTGTATGGTTTTAGTGGTGGAGTAGGACGCTTGCGAATACACCGATCAAGCTGATCCCACACGTGTTCAATAGGATTCAGGTCAGGACTTAACGCCGGCCATTCCATGACCTGAATTCCACATTCTTGTAAAAAGTTTCTGGCGATGCCGGCGGTATGTGGCTTTGCATTGTCCTGCATTAGGATGAAATTTTGATCGACGCCATATGCAGCACGCACCACATGGTCCTCCGAGATGTTTTCGATGTAATTCATGGCATTTAGTCTACCAGGAACCACAACAAGATCTGTTGTCTGTTGTCTATACTGATTCCAACCCAAACCATCACAGATCCACGACCAAATCTATCCACTTCCGGTATAGTAGCGGCTGGGTAGCGTTCACCAGGACGTCAATATACACGTACTCGACGAAATCTGGACTCGTCGACGGTACAGGCGTCCAGTGACGAAGTTGCCAATATCTGTGATCCAGAGCAAAGCTCATTCGCGTTGCTTTGTGATGCTGCGTAAGGCGTGGTGCGCGGACAGGTCTTCTTGGTTTCAAATTCGCTTCTTTTAATCTGTTTCTAACAGTTTGATCATACATTTGTATTCCATGTGCTCATCTTAGGTCGTTTAGGAGGTCCCGTGCTGTGACAGTACGCTGACGTAGAGAGGAAAGGAGAAGAAATCGGTCTTGATTTCTGCCTTGTCCAGCTCTTCCATCATATTGGCCAGTCTCCCGAAACCGATTCCATAAACGCTGAATAACTCGAAGGTCCTTGCTAACATGTCGGTCGAATAGAGTGGCCATGCTGAATAAGCGCGACAGCACGAGCAACTTGCACTTCCCTAAGATGCTCCATTTTACTTCAATTGACGTTTCTAATCAACGGAAATTGGTACAACCGATTTCATATGACACAATAAAATTATAATAAATAATAAGCTTTTATGTAGTTTCTAATCCCGAGAATTGTGTATGTCGGGTGGATGTGTTTACCTGACTGGCTTTAAAGACCCCTTATTTTTGATTCAACTGTTACAGGAGGAACTGCATGCGTCCCTCGTCGCTGTCAGTATATCTGATCGCTTGCATAATAGGTAATCTCCTCCATCTAAAAACATTACCATTGGACTGGAAAATAATACTTTAAGTACCGCTTAATAGTGATCCTAGTAACAGATAAAACACCGGCCTGTCTGGTTTGTTCCGAATAAACTGATGGTTATGATGTAGGGTGTTTGTTTCGATGTTGTTTACATGTCCAGGAGAATCATTCTGTAGGAAAATTATATTTTGATATAACACAAAATTATATTATATTATGTCATGATGAATAAAACCAACAATCACTGAGAGGACGACAGATTCATGTTAAGGTGATAAACCGTTCCAATTTCAATTACTTAAGCGTGATGTGAAGTATTTCCTTTTATTCTCGTACTTTTTTTTAACAAAATTGCCTGACAAATAATAGGTGATTCGGATAGGATTTTTTCCAAGGAATCAGAAATGGTGAATTGGATCTCGTTTTCTCGAAAAACAGTCTTAAAGGTGCAAAAAAAAACGCGTTTCTTGGTACATTTGACCACATGCAAAACAGTAACGTTATGTAGTAGATGTTTATATATAGGATCAAATAAAACTTTGAACCTTCTCCTTTAATATAGCGAGAAATCAGATGGCATAAACTTTGAATATTTTACACTTGTTTTGTAGCAGCGCGTGCCCATTGCAGCACCGGACGGAGCGCTCTGCTCCTTCATTTATTTATACATTACACTGGCCAAATAAAAAGTAGTCGACAAAATGACAACTGATCTCGATAGGATTTCTGCCCAGAAATCCGAATCTGGACACAGAAATAGCGATTTGGCTCTTGTTTTCATGAAAAACAATGTTAAGGTGGAAAAAACTTATTTTTGTTACTTTTTGACACATGCAAAACAATAACTTTATGATATAGATGTAGATAAGGATGAAGATATGTAGAATCAAATAAAATTTTGAACCTTCTGCATTAAGGCATAAATCTGGCATAAATGATTTTACACTACCTTTTTGTCGCGCGGCCCATTGTAGCACCGGCACCGGTTGGAGCGCTCTGCTTCTTCCTTTTTTTTATAAATTGCACTGGCCAAATAAAAAGTGCATAATATGTATAAAAAATAAATAAATAAAACATAAAAAATTGTTTTTTAACTTTCTTCAAAAAGATTGTGATGCAATTAACAAATAACGTAGAAAAACAACCGGACGGCCACTTTTCATTATCAAAATCGTTCCAAACACTTTATATATACAAATTTTCTAAGATGGGATAATCTTGATCATCATTGTTAAAAGGAGCAAAAAAGACCACAATTGATTGCTGCACAAATATGGGATTCCCACTGTACAATTTAAAATTTCCACTGCACATTTTGTGTTCAGCTGCACGTCAAATAATGCCTGATGAAAACTTCACCAAGAACAGATTTCAACCTGCAGGAGCCGGTTATTGACACCATCTGCTAATAGCGCCACCACTCACCTACAATATTATTTGTTCTGGCCGCTTGTGTTTTACGTCTGTCTGTTTGATAAAGTTGATACCTTTTTTAAATTGTTTAATTTGTTTTTAAATGTGATTGTGACCATTTTCGACTTCTATAATAATAATAATAATAATGATAATAGCCTTTCGACGTCTACAATGACAGAAATTTGATGTCTTCTGCATAGTTTGACGCTTGGTCTGATGTCGGAAACGTAGCTATTTGAAACCGTTAGCCCTAAGACAACAAACATAGACGTTAGAACAACCTTTTTGGACCTTTGTTTCCTTTCTAATGTCATGGAGAACTTCAAGAACTACAAAATTACAAAAAAAAACATCCATGATATTGGGACACATTAAACTACAAAGACGTGACATCCCGCGGGTCATCAGATATTACAATCGTAACCGAGACACGGTTACAGGCACCAGGTAGAAGTAAGTACGCACAGATGCACGAAGACAGGCTCCTCCGCCATAACAACATGGAGGATGAAAACCTGAAAACCATTCGGATTGGGTTTGTACTAAATGAGAAGAAATGCCTTATAGTGAAAAAAGTCAACAAACCAAGGAGTGACGAGAATGCAAAAGGTACAATATTGGAGAAACACTGAATAAAACCTATATTTAACGACTCTTTATCTGGTAGTCATAAGTCTGTAGGTGTTATTTTATTAATTAATAATCAAATTATCAAATTTTTATAGTGAATATGGGAATATGGAAACAATGGTACACGAGGAGCACTTAGGACATTTAAAATAATTTGGTTTCTATCTGTATATAATAAGATGTCAATAGATATATCTATGAGGGTACATAAGGTCTGCCGCCCAGTAAAGATGTATACGACACGCACACCGCAAATATGCCGGCACGTGATATATAAGAATTAAAAAAAAAACATTTTAATGAGTTTGACCAGCTAGGTACATATACCGGGTGACCGACGCCATAGGTACTGCCGTTTATTTTTTTACTTTAAAATACTTAGTATGACAAAGTATTGTAGTCGTGCCGTAAAAAATTAGATTTTAGCGGAAATATGTCCTTTTAGGTTTGCTGAACAATTTTGACAATTTTTTTTTGACAATTTTGAAGGTAGAACAATCTGATGTGGCCAGGCACATGACTTTATCATACTATATATAAAATTAATAGTTTAGCTGCATGAAATTCTATTTGATCGAGATCGGTCGTGTCTGCATTAAAATAAAACTAGCTACCCAGGTAGTTGTCAAAACATCAGCTTTTGACACTACCTACTGTCATTAGAGTGAAAATAGCTGTCAAATCCAGGCTAACTAGTTTGATATTAAATTCTAATAAAAAATCTAAAAGTGGCGTCTACAAAATAACATGTAGCGACTATGATGCAATATACATTTGCGAAACCGGAAGATCAATTGAGACCAGATTGAAGGAACATATCAAAAATAATACCTCCTCGGCTCAGGGCAGACATTTGTTCCTAGAGGGCTATAAAACCACTTTACAAAACCTCTCCCTTTTGCATAAATGTCCAAAATCTTTAAAACTGTCCATCCTGGAAAAATTCGAAAACAAAAACATCATTAATGACGAACACATTTCCAGAATACCACATTTTTAAATCACTTCTTTAATTCGTTCATTAATCCCCCATATACCAAATCACACAGAATAATTTTGACGTCCTCAATATTCAATCCAATTTAATTAACTTCCTCCCCACCACGTCATTAAGACGACATATAAATATTATCTTCTACTAACGTTCTCCACCATTTTAACTTGCAGACAGTATGGCACCAGCATAGCGGACGGTGATGACACGTGAACACGACGATTATTGAAGATTCGCCTGAACGAGCAAATGTAGATGGCGCTGTAACGGCCGCTCTAAACGGGATAAAATCCTGGTGTTCTATGTACATACGAGTAGGATATGACTTTAATTAGACGTTTTTTAAATGCTACAAGATGGTGTTGTTCCTAATAATAATGGTAATGTAATTGGTTGCGGTTATGTTGGCGAGAACATAATTGCAAAGTGTTTAACCTGAAAATGTGTGGAATAATAATGCCTCAGTGTAAAATGAACTACACTGAGGAACACAACAATAGTTGATACTCTTATTGCTTATTTTCATTGCCCTTTCCATATTTTCGATCAATAATAGGTTTACAAATGCACTAGTTTACCAATACTGGCCACACCGTATCCCGTTTAGAGTAACTCACTCTTTTACCACGAGGAGGCGACAATTTCGTTCGTTTTCGCGAATACTCAATATTGTGTTATCCCGGCTGGATCAATACTTATATGTGCTATTAATTTATCCTTTCTGACGGTAAGCTTTTTATTTTATGACTATTTTAATTTTAAATCTCTTTTTGGTGTCAATAACATTATACATTTCATAACCTTGAGCGTCCTGAATTTTGACCTACTACCATCTTGTGTTATTTATGGAAGTCGAAAGCGCTCGAGTATAATATGTATATTATTAAATATTTTGTTTACAATAAAACAAGTTTGTTTTATTTCACACCAACAATTAAAGTACGGTAGACTAAGAAATGGAGAACTTCATCAACTATTTCCATCGTGAATTTGATAGCAGGACTAACATCGTTCAGGTGGTTAAGAAACTCAGTAAACTTTTCTCTACCGTATGGCCAAACAACAAAGGTATCATCGACATATCTAACCCAATGCTTGGGTTTGTAGGGACTTGACCTGATTGCTTCTTCTTCAAACACTTCCATGAAGAAATTGGCGATTACCGGTGAAACAGGTGATCCCATGGCTGCACCCCCTACCTACTCATACATCGCTCTCGCCCACTTGATAAATAATAAATTAAAGTAAACGAAATTCTGAATAATTTATGTCTATGACATTTTTTGGTAAGATTCATAGTTTGCCTGCATGAGCAAATTCTATTTCATAGAGATATCTCGTACTGCATTAAGACCCAGTTCTACCCCTCCTAAAACGCGTTTTCAAATAAAAACGTTATTTATTGTTCAAAGGTTATAAAATTTCAGTGTAACTTCTTAGATAAATAACGAGTTGGGCTGGATGAAAAATAACTTTTTGGAAAGTTAAAAATTAATTTTACTTCTACATCTTTAGCTTTTTTCAAATATAAAACATCTAGCGCAACTCATGATACAAAAATAGATTTTTTATTATAAGTACAATAATTAACCCAAACATTATAATTGCGACAATAAAGCGGAATTGCCAGAAATGTATTTATTTGCCCATATTACTGCTTCCCGGTGTAGACAGCAGACGTCAGGAGCTTTAAACACAGCCTATAACAGGTGACTACGGATTGACGTTGGTGGGGGACAGGCTGACCACTCCCAGCAAAAAAAAAAAACATCGCAACACAATATTTACTTTCGGACTTGTCGATGTTTTCAGAACGGAGCCTTAAAACTAGTTAAAACTAGTTCAAACTAGCCAGGATTTGACAGATATTTTGATTCTAATGACAGTAGGTAGTGTCAAACGGTGATGTTTTGACAATACCGACTGTCAATAGTATTAAAATATATGTCAAATCCTGGCAACTGGTTTTATTTTAATGCAGACACGGTCGATCTCGATTAAATAGAATCTCAAGCAGCTAGTTTAGCTACATGAGCAAATTCTATTTCACCGAGATCGGTCGTACTGCATTAAAACTAGTAGCCAGGATATGTCAGATGTTTTGATTCTAATGACAGTAGGTAGTGTCAAACGCTAATGTTTTGACAATACCTACTGTCAATATAAGCTGCGTTCGGATATTGTACACCGTTACACTTTTTACACACAATAACACGTAAGTATCATTTGGACGCTGTACCCGGTGTCAACGGAGTACAATATCCGAACGCAGCTTTAATAGACATATCTGTCTAGTTCTACTAGTTTTATTTTAATGCAGACATGGCCGATCTCGATCAACTAGAATCTCATGCCGCTAAACTATTAATTTTATATATATATATAGTATGATAAAGTCATGTGCCTGGCCACATAAGATTTTTACAACATGTACATGCCTGGCGTATTCGTAAGCAAGCACTTTCGTGTAATTAATTTTTACTGTGCTGTTGTGGACAAAGAAATATATAGTGCCTCTTCTCGGCAATGTATTTACTAAAAACTCATTCAAACTCAAATTGATAAGAATTTGCACTGGTTTAGTTGGGTCGCTGTACCTACATAAAACGCACAATAGAAAACTAGTTTGTATCCCCCTATAAATTCGCAATTTTGAATAATATAATAACCAATTATTTATTTAAAGTAGTTGTTTTTTCTTCTGTATATTATCCTGTAATTGAGGAAACCTGTAGGGTAATAAAGATTATTATTATTATTATTAAAGAAACATGTAAGTAAAACTCAACTACAAACTTGATAAATCGCAACAATCCGATTGCCAAACAAATTTCCACAAAAAACTTCATCAAACTAAAATTAATCATTATTAATAGTGTTATGAAACAGTGCCGACTTCCGTGTATAGTCCTAGGAAAAAGGGTGTATTGTTCAGGCTTTCAACCAATGGGTGCGGAGATTTTGGGACCTACGCTGCGTGGTGGGGTCCCCCGATATAAAATCAAACCACCCCTTCGAATATGTAGTATATCTAGTAGGCGAAACGGCACATTCGTTACAGCGATGCACGATTAGTTTTTTTCGTGGCACCATAGCTGTTCATTTGTTTGCAAACAGAAAATCATCACCACAGTTTTGGAGTTTTTACGTGTATTGGTTTTCGTGCATCTTTTGGGCTTTCTTATTTGAAGGTATGTATAATATTCAGTTATTATCAGAATTACCGAACTAATGGTTTGCCTGAATATATAAACTGCTGTGCAACTACCTATTTTCTTGCATGTTCGAACACTATAATAATAAGGTACAGAACGAAAATAAAGTATGTAGATGGGTTTTCTATAAAGAATTATAAAGCATATTCAAATAAAATTTAATCTTTTTATTAGCTGGTTTATTTTTTTTTATTTTGGATGGCTTTCTTGAGAACCAGTTTTTTAAATAAAATTATACTATTGCTTCCTCGAAAAAAAAAAAGGGTCAAACAACAAGCTTAACTGATATTTTATATTTATTATTATTTGTTTTTACTATATTTTTCTTTATTACAATACTACATTAACTACTATAATAAGATACAGTGATTTGGTTTATTATTTTTTATTGTTTGGACTTTTTTGTCTTACTTATATGTGACCCCGCACGAGAGAATCGCCCTAACTACAATCATTCGTCTCGATAATATTTACTCCTGTGTTTGAAGGCGCATAACTCTAAAATTACTGAAGAGAAAAAAATGAAATAAAGTGTGTCATACTCCTGAATAATTTTTACATAAGTTTTATGACTGTCAAACTTTTTGCCGCTCGGTGTAAACATGAGCGCGAGAGAAATGAGAAAAGGTACACGATTTTTTCACTTTTAAATTAACGCTCGTCTTTCCAATTGGTTTCCTCGTAAACCGCTTGACACAAAAATTGCAATTTTGTTCAGGTTGCATTTTAGCTTTCCTCAGTTTTTGTGTAATAAAGGTTGCGAACAAGATTTTCATGGCATCGGAAATCTCAGTAATGACTATTACGGGATATGCACGTAAACAATCGTCATATTTTATTTAATGCGACTGTAGAAAAAGAATTGCAAAATAATTTTTATGTAATTTTTAAAGCGATTTAAAGCGATGAATGATATAAATCTAGTGCAGCGACCACTACGTCAATCGTAACGGTAAATGGAAACGTAGCTGGGACAGTGGAAGATCATTTACTTTAGTACGATACGATCAGAACAATTTAATTGCGGAATTTTGAATAGTAGTGCGAGTTAAATATATACAATGAATTTAGATGTGCAATTAATTATACCCGCATCTCGTTCGACTGCCTCGCACCAAAACCTACAAACGAAGGAAGCTAAACTGCGCAAAATATTGTTCATGTTTATTTCGGTCTTAAAAGTTAACAAATAGTCAACTGATGTGTATCGCAGTAAATAAGGATTATTTGCATGCTAACTGCGTGGTCTGCTAACATTCGTTACTGAGATATCGGCTTCCATCAAAATCTTGTTCGCAACCTTTATTACATAAAAACTGAAGAAAACTAAAACGCCAATCTATAGAAGAGACTCTAAATGCAACCTGAACAAAAACTGAAATTTTTGTGGTAAGTGGTTTAAAAGAAAAAAAATCGGAAAGACGAGCGTTAATTTAAACCTGGAAAAATCTGGTACTTTTTCACTTCTCTCGCGCTCATGTTTACACCGAGAGGCAACCAATTTTGACAGTCATACAACTTATGCAGAAATGATTCAGGAGTATGACATACTTTTTTTCATGTTTTTCTGTTCAGTAGTTTTAGAGTTATGAGCCTTCAAACACAAGTGTCAATACTATCAAAACGAGAGATGGCAGTTAGGGCGTTAAGGGTTATTTTCTCGTGCGGGGTCACATATGTTATAGTTCATAGTTTTGTTGTATAGAACTATAAACTTTAACACATTAAGAAAAGCTCAAAAGCAAGTCGAACTGGTAACAGTAAACTTTTATTTAGGATATAGTTTTCGTTGTAAAACGTAACTGCTCTGAAGTTAATAATTTATTAGTCAGTTTATACTTTTTCAAGAGTTTTATAACTTTGAAGATAAGAGAAACAACACATTCCAGCATCATTGACCAAAAGTTTTTACTTTTTAAAGTTACATCAAATTCCAACTTTTTTGCTTTCTATTAAAAACTATAGTATTTTTAATGCGTTTGTAATTTATGGTATATTAGGTCCATAAAATCAACTTTATATCGACTTTGTGATAATTCATTTGATTTGTAAGAAAAAGTTCATTGTTTTCATTGTCAACTTTTTGAATTCTGATTTTAAAAAAATGTCGAAACACCGTAGTGTATCTTTATTCAACCTTAAATAATACACATTATAAATTTAAACTCTTTTCGTTATCATAATTTTTTCTATGTAATTTTTTTTGTACAAAATAGCTTTAGTAAATATGTAAATACATTTTTATCCAGAAATAAGTATCTTGTTGCCTCTAATGAAGCAACTTATTTATTTGAACGATACAAAATGTCCCGCGGTATAAGATTGGCTATTAAGGGATCACCTAAATGCTAAATTTGTGGTAAATACATAAAGAAACACTAATACATAATTTGAGTTCCAAGAAGATGGTAAACAAATGTTTTAATTCAGTGGCCTGAATGATACAACAAAATATCCCAAGTTGAGAGGTACGGCCTAAACAAAAAGCAAATTATGTTGGCAGAATTCATTAAAAATTAAAAAAAAAACATAAATTAAAATAGTATTTATTTTATGTTGGCTATAGGGAGCTGTGATATTAAGAAAATATCACAGCCCCCTATAGCCAAAATAAAAGAAATACTTTTAAACATTGCCAGGAGCGGAAAAAAGACAGTTATAATAAATGAAAATATTAAAAATTGCTCTTAAAAGTTAAAAAATTCTACATATCGCTGCAAAAAAAGTCATAGACATAAATTGTACAAAATTTCCTCTACTTTAATTTATTATTTAACTATTTTGACGAAATTACAGAGATGGCAGCTCATTTGCCAAATCCTTGAAAGATGCTTTGAGTAAACATCTAGTTCCTTTGGGCCCTTTTGAACAAAAACCTTTTCAGCTCTAAGTTTAGTCATGAAACTTCGAAATATGATCTTTCGTCCCTATACCTTTACTGGTTTCTCCGGAATCGTCGCCACAAAAAAACAGGAAAAAACACACGCACACGCACACGCACACGCACACGCACACGCACACGCACACGCACACGCACACGCACACGCACACGCACACGCACACGCACACACACACGCACACGCACACGCACACGCACACGCACACGCACACGCAAACGCACACGCACACGCACACGCACACGCACACGCACGCACGCACGCACGCACGCACGCACGCACGCACGCACGCACACACACGCACACACAGACACAGGCATTTTTTGTACCTTGGTCAAAAATGTTCAGTGGACCCAAAAGGACATATTTTTGCTAAAATCTCAAAAGTTTTTTCAGCACGATTACAATACGTTATCATACTACATAATGATAAAGTAAAAAGCTCAAAATTATTCATCTACAAAAATCTACCAAGTTTATAGCACCTTTGTGTTAACTTTCTTAATAGTTTTTTTTTTAATTTTAAAGTTTTTGTTTCAGATGAATCACCTAACATCGAAATTCTTTGACCAGTGTTCATACGAGGACAGCTCAGATTCAGGATTCGAGATGTCCTTCAAGTCGGAAACAACTGAGTTCAACGACGACAGGAGCGATGTCATCGACTACGATTTCGACCCCACATTATCAACACCAAAGAAAAAATACCTAGAATATGCCGAATTGAACACCCCCGAGAAACAAATGCTCTACGAAAAATTTCAAGGAACTTTCCAATCTAGCTTAGTTGGTTTCGAGAGAAAATATGAATACAACAGCCAATGGCAATATCAAAATAATAATTACAATAGTTATCAAGAGAAATCTGTTAACAGAAATTTGTTTCCGAATAATTTCGAAGAGGAGGAATTCGGTAGTAACCTGATGGAAGAAGCAAAGACTTCAACTCCAGTAAAATCAGAACAAAATCACGCAAAACCTAAGCGGAGATACGCTAGTGGGAGAAACAGAATGTCAAGAGCCAAAAGTCCTACCCAAATCCAAAAAATTAAGAAAAATAGGCGCATGAAGGCCAATGACAGGGAAAGAAATCGTATGCACATGTTAAACGAGGCTTTAGATCGCCTGCGATGTATTTTACCGACTTTTTCTGAGGATACCAAGCTAACAAAGATCGAAACGTTGCGTTTTGCGCACAGTTACATCTATGCCCTCTCTCAAGCATTGAATGAAGACAGAGACCCCTATACTGGTTTAGAAGATGATGTTATTGTCAATGTTGGCAACGTTACTGTTTCAATTAATAAAAACGGGAATACCATAACATCAAAAAACACACTAGAAAATCATACCAACGCTATCGTAACCAGCGGTAGTATAACGAATGCTAGCTTCATGCAGGATTACAACTGCAAACAGGAAAGTTACCAAAATGATTATTACCAACCCCAGCAAAGTTATTCAAATGGATATTACGATCCTGATAGATTACAATATTTCAATAATGGGATGATGTATGAGTGCCTGTAGGGGTCGCTAATGTTACTACTTTGATATGTAAATTATAGTAAAACGGTGCCTAAAGTTCTAGTCAATTATCAGCTCACTTGTGAATATTTTTACATAAAGATTTTGCGATTTTTTGCATAGTCTATATTTACATTTTAATGGAGATGTGATGTTTTATATAAATAAAATGTATATTTTAATAAAGAGAAGAACTATAATATGTAAGAATTCTATTGTACATTTTGTATTTTTTAAGACACAAATAAAAAAGATGAAACTAATCTGAATTATTTGATTTGTTATTATTTTTAACTCCCAAATTGTTATTAGTTTACTGTATAAATAAAAAAAATTGAGGTGACCGATTTTGCCGACGAACTTGTCCTTACTTTTTTTTTAACAAATAAGCTTGTATAGCAAATTGCAAATCAATTACAGCTAAATCGATTCAGTTTTCAATGCTGGTTAAAAATATGTATACAAGTCTATACATGCCACGCTTCCTTAAGGGTGTTACAAATGTTGTGACTAACTCAATATACCCTACCATAGTAAATCTGGGGGGTATAAAAACGACGTAAATGGGCCAGGAAAAATAGAATAGTTAGGGCAATTATTTCAGTTGAAAATTGTATTGTAGTCACATAAAAGTGACAAACCACCAGAGAAATTTTAAAAATTAAAGCTTGATGTGTTCCTTACAAATAAATATACAGTATATCTCCATGGATTGAGGTACACACAGGAAACAAATGTTGATTGTGATTTTTCAAAAATGCCAAACTCCTAGTTGTGGGTTATTCCGCAGTAACGTGTCACAACCGTCACGCCCGTTTAACGACTATACATAAGCAATTATTATTTAAAGCTTTTATTATTATTTTGATGCAACATTATAACAAAAAGACGACTAATCTTTTAGAATTGTTGTAGATATACAGGGTGAGTTATTAGTATCCCGGCGGTCGATAGTAATCAAATCGTTTGAGTAAGAAAACAATGTATCTATAACGTAAAATTATTTTGATTTATACAGGGTGTTGCATTTAGGCGTGACTGAAAGTCAGTAATTTTTTTTAAATGGAACGCCCTGTGTATTATGCCATATTATGAATACTTAGGAAGTTGTCTTTCCAACTGCGTAAGATGTACTTGTGTAAAGTATATAGTTTCTGAGATATTCAATTGTTTGTCAAAAAATTGGGAATTGCAGGCCTTTCTTAAAAACTACGTTAATACTACATTTTTGCAGATATTGTCCTAAAAATGTTGTCACATAATAACTAAACCCAGCGCTAGATGTTGATGTCATGAAAAATTTGATGCGCTATACAGGGTGATCGCTAGTTTCGAAGCATTTTTAAATCGCTTTTTCTTGAGATTTTTAAATGGAACATCCTGTATATTATTTGCTAATTGAAATGTCCCTTAAGTTCTTTGTAATTTATATTCACTATATCGTATATCAATGTTTAATAGTTTTTGTGATATTTGGCATTTAAACAGTAGTATGCTATTTAGTATCTTAATATTGCTTTGTATACAGTGTGCTGGGTAGCATGATGTAAAATATTTAAAGCGTTATAAAAGAAGCCATTTAGAACCTATTTACCTAGTTTTATTAAAGTAGAAAAAGTATTACGGTTATCAATGTATTACACAATTTTATGTTATGCATGTTTTGCAATTTTTACAAACGTACAGCGAGCGAAGCTGAAGACCTAGTATCTTCCGTTGGGCTCCGAACTAAACCAAAAAAAGTGTAGTTTTAGGGGGACTATCGTGAAAAATTGTTCACCTTTGTGAAAATTGTGCGGAGACGTTTCATTGTAATAGTATGTGCGATCATACACAAAAACAAACAGAAACGCTAAAACCTGTCGTGATGAGCTACATTTGAGAATGGATTTGTATTCAGTACAAAAACAATACAAAAACAACCAACAATATCTACTGACTGTTGTTAATTGATTTAAAATAGGTTATTTTTCTGAAGAGAATTCAAAAGTGGGATAATATGAATGATAGTATGAGTAATATTGATAAAGTTAATGGAAAGTGGGTTATGTTTTATAATAGATTTTTTTTTGCTATGAATGAAAAACTGAATCTAAAGATGCCTATCAGTTTGTTTTTGTTGCATATTTGGTTTTTGTGTGTGAGCACATAAATCACATCAAAGAAAAACTTATTTTCAACACTCTGAAGTCAACAAATTTTCACAATAGTTTAGGGTTTAGCGTTTACTTTAGCAGTAATTTGAAATTTTTAACTTGCGTGTTCGGTTGCCATACGATAGACGGCAAAACATACTTACAAAATTTCTTATAAAATTGTTAATATGTTGATAACGGTAATGTTTTGCACAAGGATCAAGCTGGTTAAATCGTTTCTAAATTATCTCTTCTATCGCCACTTGAAGACTTTACATCAAACTACCAAATACATTATTCACAGCAATATTAAAATTTACAATTGCATTACATTTTCGTAAAGTTGCAGATATCACAAAAAATATTAACATTTGGTGTATAACATACTAGATGTAAATTGGAGCGAACTAAAGGGTTATTACAGCCAACACATATTATACAGGGTGTTCCATTTAAAAAACTCAAGAAAAAGCCATTTGAAAAACATCAAAATTTACTAACTTCTATGAACACCCTGTATAGTGTCTCTAATATCTTTGGATACTATCATCTACCCACTGGCTTGGACTATTGTCTCACATAGTTTAAAGGCAAGATCGGCAAAAATGTCGTTTTTACATAGCTTTTAAAAAGATCCTGCAACGGGCATATTTTGGAAAAACAGTTGAATATCTCTGGAACTATTACTGCTGTAACTTAGCAACATACACGGTTGGATAAACAAATTTAGTAGTATTAATAATATAATACAATATACAGGGCGTTCCATTTAAAAGAATGTACACACTTTCCGTCACACCTAAATGCAACACCCTGTATAAATGAAAATATTTTTACGTTATAGAAACTAATGAGTCAAACAACTTCTATATAAAATATTTTTTCTTTCTCAAACGATTTCTCAACTATCGACCGCCGGGATACTAATAACTCACCCCGTATGTTCAAACTAATAAGTTTTATGAAAACCCTTTTTAAATAGCCGCGACGGTCGTTACCAATCTCTTGGTTTTGGTAACCTAAAATTTACAATTCGCGGAATGACTCTAGTGTAAAGTTTCTATTCTAATAAGGTAATAAACAATTCTAGTTTTTATGTGAAATTTAGGCTAGTTACTATTATATTGATTGCATCATGTGTAGTAGCAAGAATCAGTTCCGTCTTTACCCTAAGGGCACGCGGGGCACGAGCCCAGGGCCCCCTGCCTGAGGGGGGCCCCGCATTATGGGGGCCTGAAATGCCGAAAGTCGTGACCACCTTTCATCGAATTAAATTAATTAACCAATTAAAAAAGACATTGTTTCTAAGTTCAACGCATATAATAACAGAAAAATCAAAACAGGTGCGAATCATGCCATCTATCGGTCAGCTAAGTTAGCGTTACCTATAGTATAGGCACGAACCCTTAGATCAACCCATAATTTACAAAAACAAAACAGATGTGAAGGCATGCCATCTAGCGGTCACCTGCCTACGTGAGCGCTACCTATCATGCAGTAGTAAAATACCTATGCACTTGTTTTGGATAAGTTTTCCGGCTACTCTTAAAAAAATCTTTAGTGTTGTGTGTAGTTTTGTAAAGTGTGTGTATTTAATTATGTCAAAAAGGACATATTTAAGTGGTTCAGAAAAAAGAAAAAAAATTGCAGCTCAAAAAGAAAATATCAGCAAACTACCTAAACTAACCTCATTTTTTACACATCAAGAAACTAACAGACAGACTGATTCTTCGACCTCATCAAGATGCCTCTAATTCGCAGAGCTTAGAAATAGTACGCACGTTTGACATTGCAGATAAAAGCAAAGGTAAGTTTTCACAGTCATGCAATTTGCGCAAATTGACCTGTGCATGCCAATTTGCACAAGTAAATTGTTGAATTAAAACAACAATCATTCACTTGCACAAGTTAGAAAGTTTTGCTTGTCAAAGAAATACAAAATTGTTTGGTTCATTTAATTATTTCTTATTTAAATTAATATGAAAGGTACCGCCGGTTTCATAATAAATTAAAGTGGCTTTAAAAAGTTGCCTTTAGCTTTTAAATCACTTTCATAATCCAATTATAGAGCCAATATTTTCCCACTTGTCTTTAACTTTATTGTTTTCAAAATTGAATTATGAAATTTTCTACAAAAACTGATTTAAAACCTAAGGTCGATTTGTTAAACCCACTTTAATTTATTATGAAACCGGCCGTAAGTGGCTCTCTTTTAAATCCAACATTTCTGTAATCTTAGTCTTCTGTTGTTCAGCAGTTTTAACATTTTAATTAAACAAACACCAGCTAATACTAATTATTCGTCTTCGTCCAATTTTGCTCAAACAATGACTATCTCAACCGCGGTGGTACACAAAATTGTGCAAATTAGACCGTGTAATACTTAATTTTTAAAAATTGATTCAGCGATTCAGTTTTATTTGTGCGAATTGGAATGCAGAGGTCAACTTGCGTAAATTGCATGAACGTGAAGACCTACCTTAATAATATTTCGAGTTCATCAGTTCCAGATATAAATACAGTTACACGCACATCAGAGCCTGGATCTTCCAGCTCAGGTAACTGCGACATACCAACTACAAATATTTTGGAAAATTTATCTCACGACCCTGGTACTTACTGTGATGTAATTTTAACGGAAGAGGTACGCGATATTTGGATTCACAAAGGGCCAGAGTTTTTCCAAAATAAAAATTGTGTCTTCTCTGAAACTTCTCCCAGTTTTTCTGATCTAAGCGGTAAAACAAAAACTAGAAACTTGACTAGGAATGTTTTTACTCGCAAATTGAAGAATGGTGAGTGTGTGGAAAGAAAATGGCTCCTATATTCCCCGTCGAAGAAATCCGTATATTGTTATTGCTGTCGTCTTTTTAATAATACTACGGGCAACAGTTTGAGTTCTTCCAGTGGATACAAAGATTGGAAGCATATAAGTAACTTATTAATAGAAGATGAGAACAGTTCACAGCACAGGCAAACAATGATGAATTATGTCGCAAGAAGCAAAACTACTGGTCGAGTGGATACTGGATTGATTTCCCAATATAGTGCAGAGGTCAGTTATTGGAAGAATGTACTCAAAAGGTTGTTGCAGTTGTGAAATTTTTGGCCTCAAGGGGACTTGGGTTTCGTGGTGACAATGAAATTTTGGGGTCTCAAAATAACGGGAATTATTTGGGATGCTTAGAATTAATAAGCAAATTTGACCCTTTTCTTGCTGATCATATACAAAACTGCGGAAATCGGGGAAAAGGAAATACATCATATTTGTCTGCAAATATTTGCAATGAATTTATTAATCTAATGGGACGGCAAGTGTTAACGACGATTATCAAGGAACTAAAAGCAGCAAAATACTACTCAATAAGCGTAGATTCCACACCAGATCTCTCCCATGTTGACCAACTGACATTCATCGCTCGGTACGTAAAAGACGGTGAGCCTATTGAGAGATTTTTGCCTATAGCGGAGCACAAGGCGCAATATATAGCAGATAGGGTTTTGAACTTTTTGGAAAGTCTTGATATTCAAATAAAGGATTGCCGCGGCCAGAGCTATGATAATGCAGCAAATATGGCTGGAAAGTATTCTGGTGTTCAGGCAAGAATAAAAGAGCAATGTGAATTTGCTATTTTTGTCCCTTGTGCTGCACATTCATTGAATTTGGTTGGTGTTCAGGCGGTTGGATGTGTTTCAGAAGCAGTAGCATATTTTCAATTAGTACAAAAATTGTTTAATTTTTTCTCGGGTTCAAACAATCGATGGAAGATATTGACAGAATGTTTAGGTGCAAATAAAGTTCTGAAGTCCCTCTCTGAAACCAGATGGTCTGCACGCGCTGATGCTGTTAACGCTTTACGTAATGGTTACAAACATATTTTTAAAGCTTTAACATCAATTGCCGAAAACACCGATCAACCAGGAGAAACCAGAAACGAGGCACAAAGCATTGCAAAAAAAAATGGAAGAGCTGGAGACCATTCTCCTAACGGAGATATGGAATGATCTTCTGGGAATTATGAATAAAACCAGCTTAACCCTACAGAATAATTCCATGACAATGGACGTTGCTACACAACTTTTTGCATCTCTCTCCGACTATATCAGGAACGCACGGGCTTCTTTCAATCATTATGAATCCGTTGCCAAAGAAAAATATCCAATGGCTGATTATATAGATCAAAGAAAAAGAATTCGCAGCACACGCATCACCTATTTTGAAGGACCATCAGAGACTGTGCCGTTGACTGGGAAAGAAAAATTTCACATAGAAACGTTTCTTCCTATCATCGATACATTGGATGCTCATTTAACGCAACGATCAGAAGCATACAAGGAAGTTTACAAACGTTTTAGTTTTCTTTCTGAGTTAACAATAATCGAGCCTGACCAGTTGAGAAAAAGATGCAAAGAATTTGCAGAATTCTACCACCAAGACATTAACGCTAATGAGCTCGAATTAGAATGTTTCCATTTAAGACAATACTTGAAAAACCTTACAAGTGAAGCAGCGGACCCGAGTATCTCAGCCTTACATACTCTAATCACAACAGACAAATTAGAAGCAACATTTCCGAATGTTGAAGTTGCTGCAAGAATTTTCCTTTGCCCAATGGTCACCAATTGCAGCGGAGAGCGATCATTTTCTCAACTAAAGAGAATAAAAAATGAATTACGAACGACTATGTTGCAAGAACGTCTTAGTAGTTTATCAATATTGTGCATAGAAAGTGATATTCTTCAAAAATTGGACTTTGAGGATATAATTGTAGATTTTGCACTTCTGAAAGCACGAAAGAAGCCATTTACATCAACATAAGTGCACCCACTCTTGGAATGGTCACCATATCACATATATTATGCAATTATATTTGATTTTTTCTTTCATCCTATTACCTTACATTTCTCACATTGTATGACATTAAACAAAAGTGCATTTTTAAGTTTTCTTTCACATTTTTTTCTCTTCCTAAAAGGGCCCCCAAAATCTGTGTGCCCAAGGGCCCCTACATGGTCTAAGACGGCCCTGGCAAGAATAATAATAATAATAATCCACGCCTTAACAAATAAGCATACAAATAAGCCAATAATCTTGTCAAAGACATTAATAACAATAACGGTAGTTCAAATCAAAGTACTACCTGACAATGTTACACAAACAGTTTCCCAACTTGGTATTTTTAATTTTAGAAAAATATGAAAATTTATGAAAAAGGAGTTCTAAATAACTTTTTTTGCCAAAATTTTGATGGTACTTTTTATAGCACAGCCTTGGTTTTCCAAATAGCAAAAGTTAAAACTACAATAAAAATATGTGGAATAAAAACTCATAAAAATGAACGGGGGTTTGAAGGTGGTTATACGTTATTATGTGACATCGCATGATGATTTAAAAAAATATTTTTATGATATTGCCTTGTAGTGTTTCAATTCTACATGCAAATTATAAAATTTCAGATTATATAAGTTAGAGCCGATTGATACCAAGCTACGTATTTTAATCGTGCCACAAAACCGGTGGATTGGCAACTGCATTTTTCCGAAAGGCGCCAGAATTTTTTCGCACACAAGAAAAATATCACGCGCCGGGCCTGAGTGTAATATAACGGTAATATGACCGTATTCACTTGAAATTAATTTGCTTCATCAGATTATAAAGTGACGGACGTTGACATCTTTGGAAACGCTGGACAAGTCTTCATTTTATTTAAAATTTTGTCCACAGTCTAGAATTTCACACGGTGCACAGTGGATTTTGTATTTTCTATAAATAAAACAGAATAGAACTCTGTTATTTGGATTGACATTTTAAAGACACTTGACCTACCCACTCCGCTCATGTTTAGTTCTGCGGATTACACTAAACTGAAGTCAAGAATACAACCATAGCTATTTTAAAATCAAATACATTTTGTATGAAATTCTGTTGTTATTTAGCTTTTTCTTTGGTCGCTAATGGTTGGGGGTCACTTTATTCTTCAATCCTCATCAGCGGCGTTAGAAAGAGATGTATTCATTAACAATCGCTACAATATATAGTTGGAAAATTACACTTTAGTCTGCGTTTCAATTGCAATCTATATGTTATCTTAATTCAAAATCACCTCTAATAATCAAGAAAGTTAAAAGTTTAGCATACCCTCTCTTACTAAGGACGTCTACTTTAAACGAAAAATTTTAATAATGAAAGGAGTACTAATCCTGACTTGAAAACGTTTACGTTCATTTTCGTAGACCAAAATAGGCGTAAAGGTTATAATTGTAACTGTGATTTTAAGGGAGGAAATCAAGCAGTCGTTGCACGCGACAACCTGCGATAAAATCGGTGTGCAGCTGGCTTGATCAACCGAGTAGAACAACCCTCCGCGCAGCCAACTCGAACAGAGGGTGTCGCATTCAGATTTATACCAATTCCTAATGCATTTACGATATATTTCGATTTCCCGAAGTTTTCTATTTAGCAAGAAAGCTTCTTGAAAAAATAGTATTTTAACGGAAACGAGTTACATAATACGGGTTTGCGTCCATTTCGTGTAAGGGCGGCAACCCTAAAAATTTGAACGCACTTCTGATTGTTATATTTTCTAGTGGCTGAAGTCAAACTATAAGGGGTAGGGTTAGTATGAATGGCTTGTTTATGTGTCAGAGGGGGTTGAAAATGCGCACCTGTTAATCGGCTGTGAATTTGAAATTGGAAGTACCGTTAACTTTATAAATCTAACAGCAAGCTTTTACTTCCACCGGCAGTTTATTTTTTTTTTGTGGTACGTATCCTATTAGTTTAAATGTAAAGCGAATGGGATGGCAAATGTCTGCAAATATTCTAATACATAGTCAGAATGAGCAGGGCCAGTTATACAACATTTTATGACGTTTTTGCTTATTTCTAAAAGTGTAATCATTTCTAGATTCTAGATATTTGTTAACATCCACCAAGAGTCAACAAAATATTATAGACTATACTCATTGTAAGGCAATTCGTCCACCAATTCGACTATCGCGAAACGACCAAATGCCTCGCGATTAATAGCCGGAAAATAATCGCCCGTGGCTATTGCCTGATTATTCGTTCTCTAAGTAAATTTTTCACCTACACTGCTCCTAAAAAGTAGGGGACCACTTTTTTCGAAACTCGTAAGTTATTAAATAATTGTTCTGGGCAAATCAAATTTGGTATGCTTTAAGTTGATATATTTAACTAATCAAAATTACAAAAACAATGTTACAACTCTTAGTTACTTCTAAGTTACACTTAAAAATAACCTATGTGAAGATAGCCCCCAGCCCCCTCTTATGGGAATTTACGTGTATAGAAAAACTCTAATTACTCGAGTACCCTTAGAGATACCGCAACGAAACTGACACTGTTCGAACGACTGTTCTTCGTCCAATCTAAAAGTGGAAAAGTCCGATCCGACATATGTAAATTAGTGGCCGTAATTAATTAATAACTGATTAGGTGACACGGAATATTTGCAAAAATCGGGATATTCAATGGGCTGTATCTCGTTGACCATTTGTTCAATCTTAGTAAAACCAACACCATTCGATTCCCCTCTTCTTAAACTATAGTAGTGTCAAAAAGTCCGATCACAAATAGTAGAGTTTGAGCTAGAATGCGTGGGCAAAGGTCGGCGTGTTGTTGCAGTCCAGGTTTCCGCTAATTAGTGGTCTAAAAAAATTCCTGAACTTTGACTATTTTTAGGGATGCGAGTATGGAAGCATACACCGTTTCAGCAGAACAATATGCATAACCCCTTTTTATCATCCGATTGTAACAACAAATACATAAAGGGAAAAAAGCAGCTTGTCTCACCGGGGGGAAGTTAGCCATAAAAGTTATCCATAAAACTTTTTTTCAACCGATTTCTTTCAATAAACGATACATTTTTGGAAAGCTCACAACGTGCTGAGTCTACAGTAGTTATGGCAACAGGATCAAATCATAATTACTACCTCAAAAATTGAAAAGAAAGTATTTTTTTTCATAAGTTTTCACATTTGTCAAACCTCATAACTCCGCAAATAGTTGACGAATTATATCAGTAGTTGCAGCAATCGAAAGCCCAGACGTCGCTTTAACTCCCATAGTTATGGCAACTAAGGATTATACTAATTAGTGATGTAAAAAAATTAACGAACTTTTAACGTTTTTACAATCGGATGAGCGTCTAAGCAGAACAGGGCTTCATAAAAAATGCTGCATAAGTCTTTTCTTTTCATCCGATCGTGACAATATGTACATCAAACGGTAGAGGAAGGCTGCCCCTACCTACGGTTGTTATGGCAACTCGAAATTACGTTAATTAGTGATGTAAAAACATTAACAATGTTTGATCATTTTTACCTTCGGATATACGCCAAACCAGAAACGATCATACATGGTATACCGATCACAAACTATTTTATTTGTATTCCTGGCACATGTAGATATTTACGCCAAATTAGATCGAAGCTCGTCATACATTTTGTAAAATGCGAATATGCAATTCGCGAACAAGTCAATTTTAACAACTGATTTAATGATTTCAGTGAATTTTAATAGTATGTTATTTATGTTAATTAAATTTCAAATGTTATTGTACACTGGCGCTCTTGTTTTGGCGCCGTAGTGGCCCTTAGTCGAACGGCGCACGAGTGATGCCGGCACCGAATGCCGACAAAGACACAAAGAGAGTGCCGACATTAGCGCTTTCGTTTGGTAATATCAAAGGGTGCCGGTAGATCGTTTTTGTCAAGTTCTTGCGGGTAGTTATTGAGTGCAGTCGGAACTTTTTATGTCGTTCTTGGGACCGCGGAGAAGTTAGCCATAAAAGATAACCATAACTTTTTTTTTCGAATTTTGTTATGAAACATATATCAAATGATAGGGGTGTTCAAGTACTATACGCCAGAGTTTTGCTCCAATCCAATTCATTAAACGGTATTGTCGGAAATTTGATTTATTTCGTTACGCGTCACCTTATAAGAGCTCTTGTCATCTCAATAAAGAACTGGCCATAACTTTTTGCAACAACCCCATAGAGAAACAAGTGATACAAATTCGCAAAGCGCATAAAAATTTGCATCCAATAGTGGTATTGGGAAGGTGCTACCCCTAATATCACCTACCCCAATACACCTATAATACAAGAAATTGCGCGCCGGTCGACTAAGAAGTGGTATTAATGAACATAACTCACGGTAAAATTATTGCATAACTTTTCTAAGTACGTCAAATTATAGGCAATTAAGTGTACTATTTACTTTTAACAGCTCGTTTTTTGTTGTTTTGCTCGACCGCGAACAACCCTTGAATAACGATCATGTCCGTACGCAACCGTCCCCGCCGGCAATCATATGTCGGGTGGTTGTGGCAGAAAAATATTTATAACTTTAGCAAATATTGTTGCATAACATTTTTCTGCAAGAAGTGACTTGCATGTGATTGCCTCTCATACTGCTTCCGTTCGGACAATATCGCTATTACAGGGTTGTTTGCCGTGGAGTAAAACTCCAAGCGGGGAAGAATGAGAAGCACTTTTAATTACCTACAAGTTGATATATGATAGAAAGTCATGCAACAATATTTACAAAAGTTATAAACATTTTCCTGCCACAAATTAAATAGTACATTTAATTGCCTATAATTTGACGTACTTAGGAAAGTTATGCAATAATTTTAGCGTGAGTTATGTTCATTAATACCACTTCTTAGTCGACCGGCGCGCAATTTCTTGTATTATAGGTGTATTGGGGTAGGTGATATTAGGGGCAGCACCTTCCCAATACCATTATTGGATGCAAAATTTTATGCGCTTTCCGAATTTGTATCACTTGTTTCTCTATGGGGTTGTTGCAAAAAGTTATGGGCAGTTCTTTATTGAGATGACAACAGCTCTTATAAGGTGACGCGTAACGAAATAAATCAAATTTCCGACAACACCGTTTAATGAATTTTCGGAGCAAAACTCTGGCGTATACTACTTGAACACCCCTATCATTTGATATATGTAAATTCGAAAAAAAAGTTATGGCTATCTTTTATGGCTAACTTCTCCGCGGTGAAGCATACACCGTTCCAGTAGAACAGTGAGCATAACCCCTTTTTATCATCCGATTGTAACAAACTATACACCAAACGAAAGAGGAAGCTTGTCTCCACTTATGCTAGTTATTGCAGTCCAAGTTTCCGCTAATTAGTGGTGTAAAAACATCGCAAACTTTCAAAATGTACCAATTTAAGCAAATAATGACATTCTTTTTATTTTTTTAGGTAGTAATTAAGATTTGATTCCTCTGCAATAACTACAGTATACTCAGCACGTTGCGAGCTTTCCAAAAACGTATCACATATTATAAACGGTTGTAAAAAAATTATGGATAACATTTTGCCTAACGTTGGGCTTTCGCCTTTCAGTTCCGATGTGAAAATGGCGCCACAACCATACCGACAAAGGCTTGACTGCGACTTTTGCCGCCTGCAAAAACCAGCGGTCCCTTAGTCGGCTTTGAGCACTTGAACTCATGCGATACGGTGCGTTTACACGATGCCGATCTGTCATTTTTACGGTTGACTTTTATGTGATTATCACCCTTTAATAAATTTATTTAATTAATTTTGTTGCAATTTTTCGAATCATATTTTTGTGAATAAATTTAATTTTATTTCAGATTAGTTACAGTTTTCTAGTTTCGATTTGCTTTTTAAGTCACTCCATCTGATCGTAAAAATGTTCAAAGTCGTTATATTTTTAGCGTATTCTCGGACTTCTATAACTATCGTATATGGACAAAAATAGTCAAAGTTTAGGAATCTTTTTAGATCACTAATTAGCGGAAACTTGGACTGCAATAACACTCCGACCTTTGCCCACGCATTCTAGCTCAAACTCTACTATTTGTGATTGGACTTTTTGACACTACTATAGTTTAAAAAGAGGGGAATCGAATGGTGTTGGTTTTACTAAGATTGAACAAATGGTCAACGAGATACAGCCCATTGAATATCCCGATTGTTGCAAATATTGCGTGTCGCCTAATCAGTTATTAATTAATTACGGCCACTAATTTACATATTTCGGATCGGACTTTTCCACTTTTAAATTCGCCGAAGAATACTCGTTCGAACAGTGTTAGCTTCGTTGCGGTATCTCTAAGGGTACTCGAGTAATTAGAGTTTTTCTATACAAGTAAATTCCCATAAGAGGGGGCTGGAAGCCGGCCGGGCCGTCCAGGTTAGCAACGCAAGCTGTCGCAAAACACGCCGACCTTCGCCCACGCATACTACCTCAAACCTAGGTAATTGCGATCGGACTTTTTGACATTTCTATAGTCGAAGGAGAGGGGAATCGAATGGTGTTGGTTTTATTAAGATTGAACAAAGGCTTAACGAGATACAGCCCATGGAATAACCCGATTTTTGCAAATATTCCGTGTCACCCAGTCAGTTATTAATTAATTACGGCCACCAATTTACATATTTCGGATCGGACTTTTCCACTTTTAGATTGGCCGAAGAACAGTCGTTCGAACAGTGTTAGTTTCGTTGCGGTATCTCTAAGGGTACTCGAGTAATTAGAGTTTTTCTATACAAGTAAATTCCCATAAGAGGGGGCTGGAAGCCGGCCGGGCCGTCCAGGTTAGCAACGCAAGCTGTCGCAAAACACGCCGACCTTCGCCCACGCATACTACCTCAAACCTAGGTAATTGCGATCGGACTTTTTGACATTTCTATAGTCGAAGGAGAGGGGAATCGAATGGTGTTGGTTTTATTAAGATTGAACAAAGGCTTAACGAGATACAGCCCATGGAATATCCCGATTTTTGCAAATATTCCGTGTCACCCAGTCAGTTATTAATTAATTACGGCCACCAATTTACATATTTCGGATCGGACTTTTCCACTTTTAGATTGGCCGAAGAACAGTCGTTCGAACAGTGTTAGTTTCGTTGCGGTATCTCTAAGGGTACTCGAGTAATTAGAGTTTTTCTATACACGTAAATTCCCATAAGAGGGGGCTGGGGGATAACTTCACATAGGTTTAAAAATATAAATTAATAACGCAAAACAAAATGGAAATGACTGTCAAGTATTCTTTGAGTTTACGTATGAAAGCCTACTAAAGATGACAAATGAAATCAGTTGTCAATTTTGGTTGATTAGAAACGTCATTAGAAGTAAACTGTCGCTGCTTGGCGTGGCCTTTGTATATTTGTATATTTATATTAAATTGTGCAATTTCTCTCGCACACAGGCTACATGGCTAGGCGAGTTTATGCGTTATATTTTTGTTGTATATACTATGTAATAAGAAATGAATAAATTTGATTTGATTTGATTTGATCAAATAGAATCTCATGCAGCTAAACTATTAATTTTATAAATGGTATGATAAAGCCATGTGCCTGGCCAAACAAGATTTTTTTATTAATTAACAGCACCTCATAGGTACTTCTGTATAACACCTATTCTAATGACTATCTAGCTATATTAATCTAACCTAAATTGCTAAGTATAAAATGCGATATTAAGTGTTCCCCATTGGTGCTGGCGCTTTAGAGTTCACACACGGCACGTCGGTCTGCTTTGTTCACCTATCACTCACAAAACACTGTGCTCTGATTTTGTAACATCACTTCACGAACTCAAAAGGTTTAGCTCTTTTGAGTCTTTGCACACTGTCAGTATTCTCAAGAAGCTGGATTGCCTCGACATTCGTGTGCTGAAGAAGTCTGTTTAAATAATTCTCTGCAAACTTTCCAATTTCATTGGTTACTAATTCCATTTCAAGATCCCTGTGGAGATTTTTGCTTCTTATATGCCAAGGTGCACCCACGATGTTTCTTAGGACCTTATTTTGGAAGCGTTGAATGATGGTGATATTGCTTGGCTTAGTGCAGTCCCACAGCTGGATACCATAGGTTCAAACAGGTTTAAGTATATGCTTGTAAAGTAGGAGTTTAGTATATGTCGACAAAGCCGACTGCCTACCAATAAGCCGGTATATTTTTTTGTATCTTATGCCCAATTCTTTTCGTTTCTTTTCAACATGTGCTTTCTAGCGGAGCTTGGTGTCTAGCGTCATACCGAGGTATTTTTCGGTGTTTGAGTAGGGTACGGTAGTGTTATTTATTTTAACTGGAACGTATCGTATTCGCTTGTTTGTAAAATTTATGTGAACGGATTTGGTTTCGTTCAATGTAATTAGCCATCATTGCATCCAATCACTAATATCGTTGACAGCATTCTTCAGTTTCAGTGTTGCTTCTTCAACATTTGCATCTACTGCTATGATAGCAGTGTCAACCACAAACGTGGCAACGGTAACAGCATCTGGTTGCGAAAGATCATATGTGTATAGCAGGTGAAGAACTGGGCCAAGTACACTACCTTGTGGTACTCCAGCTTTAATACTTTTGAGAGTTGAGTACTCATTATCTTGCTTTATGCGGAAGTATCTGTCAGAAAGATATGATTTTAATAGTTGGCTATACTCGAAGGGTAGAAGCCGATCCAGCTTATAGAGTAGACCTTCGTGCCAAACTTTATCGAAGACTTTTGCCACATCCAGGAATATAGACGAGCATACTTTTTTTCTTCTAAAGTTCGTTCTATGATCATTATTATTCTGTGCACCTGATCAATTGTCGAATGTTTGTTTCTGAATTTAAACTGATGAGCGGGTATGATGTTTCTTTCATCTTAGATTGGCCTCAGTGGTTTTGCAAGTAGTTTTTTAAACAGTTTTGACAATGTGGGCAATAAAGGAATTGACCTGTAGCAGGATGCTTCATTTGGTGATTTTCCTGGTTCGGGAATCATCACTACCTCCGCAGTTTTCCAAACAGATGGCACATATTTAAGCCTAAATGCTGCGTTGCAGAGGTGAGTTACCTATGGATTTTTTAGGTATTCTTTTTAAATGTCACCTGTTATCAGACCAAAACACGGTGACTTTTTGGTTTTCATTTTTTTTTATTTCATTTATTACCTCTTTAGGGGTAACGGGAAATATTCGATTTCCTTGGATTATTGTAGAATTATTTATTTCTTCTAAGGTTCTGACTTCATTTGGAGTGAAGGATTGTTGCAAGTAGTCGGCAAAGACTATGGCGTTGTGTTTGTCATTTTTAACCCAGGTCCGATTTTTTTAGGTGGAATTTGGGTGATTGGTTTCTTAAGTCATTTAGTCGCTTTTCAGAGAGAATGATCTATGCTTACGTCACTTGTCATTTCTTCTAGGCTTTTGATTATTGACTGGTGCCTTAATCTCTTGAATCGTTCTATGTAATTCCTGAGTTAACCAATTTAAGTTAGTTTTGAGTACTTGCTCCCTGGTTGCCTGCCAACGTTTTCTCGTTTTTCTTTTTTTCATGGTTATATCTCTCTTACTTCTTTTCGGTAATTATTACTTTTCACCTTTAGCTTTCGAGTGTAACAAGTATAACTTATAACAATCAATATGGCGATAGAGAAAAGGCCTAAATTATATTTCGAATCTCATAACGAGGTGGGTCACTACGCATAGCAACCCTTCTATTATCCACTATCAATTGTTGCCCCACTTCGAACAAAGATATTTTTGTAAAGAAATCACCAAGCCAATTTGGTAGATGTTCAGAAAAAAATATTAATGTGACGCATATTGATAAAAAGTCAAACCTATTTAAAATAGAAATATGGGAATAAAATATTGTTTTACTTATTTCGGCTATTTGTATTAATTAGTATTTCTACCGTCTTAACTCTATTAAAACGTAACGCATTTTGAAAAAAAAAAATACAAACCACTTTCAAATACGGAGGATTAGATAGAGAAAGAACAAGAACTTTCACAGGTTATTCAAAACAAAATGGAAGGTGTTTGTTTAGTTCAAATTGAATAGAGGGTTAAATATTTTTTCATTATAAATTATTTCAAACTCACTCTTAAAAACGTTGAATCCAACAACTCTAGTAGAAGTTGTTTAATACTAACAAATGTCAATGACAAAATGTCGAAAATTTGAACCCATGTATATTGATATTTGATACCCCACTATTGGCATCTTCTTTGAAATTCGAGTCAAAATTTTGTTTCTTAATATTCCAAAAATAAATGCACGGTCTCGTTTGCAAATACATAGTTTTTAACTGTTGCGTCTCATTTTCTGTAAAATTCTCGTATAAAATGATACGGATAATATGAATTTATTTTGGTTAAGGGAGAGGAGCTCATTAATCAGTTGAAAATTTCAATGTGTGACGGGAGCTAGTGGGCGCAGAGAAGGGTTGCACGGTACAACCATAACAAATACTCTTTACTCTTTCGCTCCAGCTCTGGTACACGTGCCATGGTTACAGCAGACTGGTACAGTAAACGGGTACGCTCATTAAACTGGAGCCATGCGCCCCTCGTCAAAACTAAACAAATACATACTTCGTCCGCCTATTAGCACAATGAACCGTGTAAGATTTTTTTGTGCTCCAACCAGCTACCATGCCTTTGGGGACATTGGAAATGTACGTCCAGATTATAAATCAAACCGGATAATGGGTTACAACTGGATAAAGGCGTCACCGTAAAAATTCTGCATTTTAATAAGCATCGTCGGTCTCTCTGCTTTTAATACTTGCGAGGGTTAATGTTTGCTTTGGTCACTTTATGTGGTGATAGGCTGTCAGAGATTATTAGCTGTGTTTTCATTACTGTAGGTATAAGCAATCTTTTCAGATTAATATGGTAGAAGTTTGACTCTCATAAATATCGAAAATCGTCTTCGCCATTGCAATATATGGGGCTTTGCGGTAGTTCGCTGATCATCATCGCGCCGAGCAGTTTTTTTCCACTGCACAAGTATCAAAAATAAATAAATATAAGTAAATACTTGGGTGGTTCTTATCTTTTAACTTGAAAATGATTTTCTATAGGGTCCTCTTAAATTTGTTGTTTGATATCCATCCATTCCTGTGGAATTTGAGGTTGATCTGTTACAGGGTTAGTCAAAATTACCGGAACACCTAAATAATTGTACAACTGTAAACAATTTAAAAAAAAATGTTTTGGTTTTAAACAAACTATTGTTTAAATATATTTTTAATAAACAGGATGTTCATTTTATTATAGAAATTTGGTAACATTTCCTTTTTTTAAATAGAACTGTGAAAGAATCTTTTTTAATAAATCATTTTTTTTTAAATTACCGGAACACCTAAATAAGTCTCCAACTGTAAAAAATATTAAAAGGTTTTTTGGATTAAACAAGTCTCGTGTTCATTTTGGTATGGAAATTTATTAACTTTTCCTTTTTCAAATAGAACACTTTGTATATATGTATTTAAATTTTCTAATTCTTAGATTAATAGAAATTTTTGTAGGAACAATTCTTTTTATAAAATGAATCATTTTTGAGTTATAAGCAGGTAAGCAAAGCTCTTAAACTTCAAATGAACTTAATTCTATTTAAGTGTTTTATTTTTTCTTGATTATTTTTGTTTTTTATCCGTTTGGTTAAAATTATATATTGTATACAGAAATGATTCCTACAAAAAATTCTTCGAATTAAAATGTAAAAATAGGCAGGGTGTTCTATTTGAAAAAGGAAAAGAGACCAAATTTCCGGAATAGAATGAATTAAACATATATTTAAACGATATCTTGTTTAAAACCTAAAAACTTTTGTTTGAAAAACTTTTCGAAGTTGTTTACAGTTGGTGAACACTATTATAACACTATTTAGGTGTTCCGGCCATTTTGACTAACCCTGTATACCTATTAAAAAAATGTGCTACAGGCAGAACTAAAATGGTGGTCTGAAATTCAGGCACCCCGTAAAGAAACCAACTAACTAAACACTTGCTCAGGATCTCAAATTTTCTGTTCAAAATCGTAGCTATTCTAATAATTTTGATTTTTGATTAATCTCACAATGTCATTTTTTCTACAAGATACAGCTTTAAGTAAACCTTAAAACTACCCATTTTAAATGTTAAGTGTGAATTGAGAGTCTTAGCTGGTTGCACGGAGACCGATTAACTCTTAACGAACAATTAATTAATACAAATATTATACATTTAATCGATCGTTGTGCTCTGCAAGTGTCTTAAAAGCAACAGTGGAACGACGCTACGTTCCGATGGTCGGTACCGACCAGGGTTGCCACCTGTCCTCGTTTCACGAGGATTGTCCTCGTACGAATCATTTGTCCTCGGCGTGATACTATTTGTCCTCGTGTACACAGATAGAAAAGATTTCTTGATTTTAAGAAATATAGTCTTTTGCATTTATTGTTTTGGATCAAAACATATTTCTTTGACGCCAACAATACTTACTTCATTGTATATTTTATTTGCTTGTAGAGATTAATTTATTTACAATATTTATTTAAGGATTCAAACAAAAATTACTGTCCTTTAAAGTTATATTTTTGTGTTGATTTAGAAATATGTTTCTTTACACCAAAAAAATCTAAGATCTATTGAATTCAATTATTTATATTTGTATACAAGAAGATGTGTATTTCCTTCAAAGAAATATTTTTGCTTTGGCTTAAAAATAGGTTTACTTTCGCCAAAGAAATCATATTCATACCTCATCCAACTGTATTGTTAGAATGCGCTGTAAACACTCTCCTCGCAGTTTGGCTTTATCTTGAGTATAAATAGTAGACTGGTTAAAACGCTGTGTGGTCGACAGTATAGAGCACAGTGCATGCAGGTTCAAGTTCCGATTCCGAATCAACGTACACTTTGCTACCCTAACAATGACTATATGTAGGTCTGTGGAAACCATCGAGATAGTATAAAAGAGGAGGAGTCATATGAGCTTAAAATTGGGATCACTTTATGTCAAATCATACCATCAGTTAGTCCCATAACGTCAAATTGACAAGCCGATACATTATATAGGTTTAAGTGGTTTCTAGTGCGCTATAAGTATTTTTTCATAACTAATTAGCATGACAGTATGTGATCTAAGAAGCTGTCGCAGCAGAAAGGGTCCTGGCTGCAATAAATCAGCGGGAATTACGTTTCATCGGTAAGTGAAGTTAGATGTCAGTCAAAAGACAATGAGAAGGCCCGTATTCAATAAAATTGAACTTAATTTTTGCTTTATTTAACAATTAAATGTAGGTTTCCAAAGATTCCTGCCCAGTAGGAATTTTGTATACAGTTTGTGGACCGATGTAACTAGAAGCCGACTAAGTCCAGTGTTGTTTGTTTGAAGCATTTTACGGATATATGTATAGACAGAACATCACCAACTAGCATCAAATATATTTTCTAGTGTAGTAAAACATAGCTCCGATCATCGTTGGTTCTAATATACAAACTGTAAATTTTAATTGAAAACATAAGTAGTTTGACAGAAATAAACGGTCTTTCTACCATGCACATATTTCAAACAAATGCGCTTTTATCCGCAAATAAATATTTCTTTGCCTCTAGTGAAACACCAGATTTCTTTGATGCATATTGCAGATATCAATGCATATTTATCTGAATTAAACAAAGTTTTCTGTCTGTGTAGGATGAAATTGTGCTACCTAACCTAACCTACAAATGTTTTGTAGATTTCGGTAAGATTTTGATATTCTACGGTCTCTCCGACCTACTTCGTCTTATCTTAATTATAGCAATGATGAATGCGCCACCTAAAAAACGCGCTGTATTTGTGGAACCAATTTACCGCATAGGTACATGCAGTAGTCACTGTATATCAAAAATATTGAAAATGTTTAGTTTGTAAGGACCGTTTCTAATATTGTGTGTAATACATTCACAGATTGTAAATAGGAAGTTGTGAATTACATATACATCAATATAACAATACTAATATGTACATTAATATAATTTTCAAAGTTCAATCGCTAGGGCACATTACAAATACTAAAACTATTGCTTAATGCAAGCTTGTAATTAACATAATATGTAGGGTTAGCGTTAATTTTGATGCGCAGTAAATTTATTGCTCGTGCTCATATTTATTGTTATAATCCACAAGCTATACATTTTAAGGCACAATATGTATTAAATATAGCTTATAATAACATTTTTTCTTTAACTTATTATTAATATTAATTAAATGCTAAATATGTATTATTTTAATGCACAAGTGACCCATTCTATGGCATAATATGAATACAATATTGCTCATTATAACGTTTTTTTTATGTAACATATTCATATTAATTTAATGCACAATATTTATTATTTATTGCTCCAATTATTAAATCTAATGCCCAAAGTATTTACATATTTTAATGCATATATCTATTTAAATAATGCAGGCTTAAATATAACCCGAAATCAATGAGACTGCTAGCAACATACTCCCTCCACAAACATTTCAACACTGTGTAGGTGCTATAAAGTAGTGTACAGACTAGTTCTAATCTATTAAAATATCAGTATATTTCTGTTAAGTTATCCCTCATTATACGCACAAAATGAAACCAAATCCTCCTAAATGCTGGGTCGAAGAATAAACCACGTCGAATTTCATTTCATGGGCCAGTACGGGACCCCAACAATGCCTTATATTCCGGCAAAATCCTAACCGTGATGTTCGAATTTCACGCATAATAGAGTTTACATTATTAATAACACCGTGAACAATTCATACTCTATACTACCGAATAATTACGCTCCTAACATCTTTCTTATTTACAAAGCCGTAACTTTATCCTTTTTTTTTTCATTTTACAGGGAAACTTAAAATGCATTGTCGAAAGCAACAGCTGCAAGTTAGAATAAAGCGCAGGCTAAAGTAAATTCCATACAGGGAAAATAATGAGGGTGGTTGGCGTAAATGGAATATGGGGTAAAGAACGAAACACCGGCGATTTTTTTAATAGAAAATAATAAAAAAAAAACTAGAATACGGAGTACGGTAAACTGAGCTTTGCTTAACGGTAGATTACGTCTATATTGGAACGGCAATTATTCAGGTAGCCTAAAAAGTCTCATCCCTCGGACACCTTCGTTGAATGGCACAGTGGGGTGATGCTACTGTGAGTAACGGTAATTTGATCATTGGTGTGCGGCTGTTACACTGGAATAATCCATGACAGGTTTAAAAGTAAAATGTTGAAAGTAAGCGTAAGAGCATGGTTGTCATTTGAAATATGTCCAAGGGGGATAACAAATTTGTTATTGTTACCTTTCGGTTACTTTTGTTTTCGACATTTTAAGAATATTTTTCCATAAATTTGTCCATCATAATAACCTATCCGAGACAAGAAACCTATCCAAGACATCATGGAATGGCCGGCGTCCTGACCTGAATCCTATTGAACACGTGTGGGATCAGTTTAACTGTGATTGCAAGCGCCCTAATCCACCACTAACCATACAGGAACTGACACAAGCCCTGATTGAGGAATGGGAAAGCATAGCCCAAGAATCTCTTCGCAGACTAGTGCGAAGCATGCTACGCAGGTGTCAGGAAGTGATTCGTGCTCGTGGAGGACATACACTGTATTAAACCTCACCAAACCACAGAAAACCCGACTGTCATCGATACCTATGTCATTTCCATTTTGTTTTGCGTTATTAATTTACAAAATTTCAGCTTTACTTTTGCGATAAAATAATTTGAAGGCATGAGTTTTTCCTAATCTGTTGAAGCTAAAAGATACTAGAATATGACAGAGAATTAAAAAAACATATTAAACGGCTTCTCTAAGTAGGTGGGGATTTTATTTTCAATTTAAATGTTTCATACTTTAGCCTTTTGATGTCTTCAGGCAAGTTGTTATATGTTTTTAGTACTTGTGGCCCAATGCATGGTCCATACCGCGCTGTTCTCAATCTTTCCATTCTAAACGGTACATTTCTGTTCTGATATTTGTGTAGCTCTTCTGATTTCTTTTAGTTTTGTCTTAGATTACTTATAAGCGGTGTTACATGGACTTTACCAGTTTTTGCGTAAATTGCGTAAAAGTGTAACTAATGGGTCGATTCTGTGCACTCCTGTAGTGTCTGTAAGGGCAAACCTGTAAGCGTTATGACCGCTACGGTAAAAGTGCTATTCTGTGTGGATCCGTAGGCAACAGATTTCCCATAAAAGTTACAAAAGCGGTCGGAGCTCTACGGGTGGCGAGAAGGTGCCCGTAAAGCGTACAGAACCTGTAAACTGACTTTGAGTAACTGTCACCATACTGTCACTCAACTCCGTATTGTTTTTATCAAAACCATTGTAGGACATAAAATTTTGTATGAACCACGGGCATTATTTGATGTCTATACCCTCAGGCGACTTAAAAAGCCCTCGGGCTTTTTAATCGGTCACCCTCGGGCATAAACATCCGCATAATGCCCTTGGTACATAAATAACTATTAACGTATGTATTTTAATATATGTTAACAAACTTGCTTTTTTTATTCATTGATTTGTTATTAATCCTGCTGTGAGTTTTTTCTGTATTATAATAAAACACCTTGAATAAATTTTTAGTTTAATTATTCGATTATTACTTTTTCGTAACTTTTCAACCTGTGACTCCGTGGTCTGACTAATTAATAAATTAAACAAAAAAGAATATATTAAAAAATGTATTTATTAATTAAATATAAATAATAAACTATAATATATAAATATAAATAATAAAATATAAAAAATAAAAACTTAATTTTTAAACTTAAAGTCAGGGTTTAGATATTCAAATTTTTGAATTTCAAACTCCAGGGCTCTATCGAGATTATTATTGTATCTTGTTAATTGCCGTTCTAAAATGTCGTTAAACTCCTTCCCATGTTGACCCGAAGTAGATGTTGCTTGTAGAAGATGCTCTGCCAGTAGAGGCAGAGGCTGCGGTCGGCTACGTGGCCTTTTTTTTGGTGGCTCTTCTGGGGCCACGTGCTGAATGTATATTACTTCTGCAGCATCTGCCTCTCCTTCAGCATCTTCTACAACTGCAGCGTCTTCAGCTGGCACCGGCAACCCGTCGAATATTTCGGGGATGTCTGGGTCACCCGCTACCGTCACGTTGCCCACAACCCAAGGGCTCGCTCTTCAAGGGAGTTAAACTGTTCATCGGCTGGTGGTCCTCCACCGGTACCCAACTGATGTGCCTTTATTTTCCGACATTTGGCTTTCAAGGCATATTTCCAATCATTCAGTCGCTAAAAGATATATTGGTAATTAAAAATAAGTTCAATATATAAAGTACAAGGTTACCTTTTTCCACTCGTCAACGGTGAGGCTGGGACCATCACCCTGAGCATTTAACTTAATTACTAAGTTCTCCCAAGTAGTTTGTATATAGTTGTCGGGCTGTGTCGGATTTATCGTTCCGCTTCTAAATGAATAGTTACTTTGTAACTCCCCCACGTAAATTTCTAGCTGTCTTGGTGTCGTGTTTTTGGTCCGCTTTCTTTTCGTTGTTTTTTGCTCCATTTTTCTCAAATAACCGTTGTCTGAATAATTCAATACGTATCTACGTATATGGAATAACCTCACTTGTCTGTTGCTTTCCATAAACAAGCCGAAATTAGCCAATGACAGGCCAGGAATCACTTGCAGTTAAGTTAGGCACATAGGCTACGATCAGAAGTGTCTGTAGCGGGTCTTCCGTATCGCACCTTCGTACAGGAGCGTGCACAGAATACCACTTTACGGGAATTCTGTATCGTCGCCCGTTACAGAAATCCGTAACATACAAATCTGTACCTTACGGTTGAGAACACAGAATCGACCCATAAGACCTGTAACATTGTTTTTGTAATTTAAAAAGTTACATGTTTCGAAAAAAGTCTTCCCCTAATTTTTTTGAGCAGTGCATATTGTTTATTGTATCATTCAAACCGGGTTTAAATAAATTCCCACGGACGTCCACTAATATTTTGATAATCCTGCAGTGTATGGTAATCATCTATAAGTAGGCTACTTACACCTCTGTCACAGACTAAAAAACCGGTGGCATATCATCAAGTACCTCCTAATAAAAAGATTATGATATCCTAATTATCCTTATGGCAGCACGAGCCAAACGTGTCGGCCACGTGCCGATCTTGCGCCAGTCTGGGGTATTTAATAGCGACATTTGTTGCTTTATGACACGTGTCTTACACCCAATTCGTTTACGTTGTTGGTAGTCGTAAGTGCGAACACGTGACTGCTAATAACTGATACCCTATCTATAGCACGATACTAGAAAAACATCCTTAAGTGATTTATTATGCGGCAGGGCCTTGTTAAAAAGAATGATCACACGGTTACCGGGCTTTAACTGAAATTAAATGGTAGTTTCAGATCCGCTTCTAATTAAAATGAGAAATAACATTATCCTATATTTACGAGATACCTAATTTGCACAACAAGTTTTGAACTTATACAAAACCAAAACTTCATATGTGCAAGTCTGGCTTCGATTGTTAGTAACAATCGTAACAGTAGTAACAGAAACAAACAGTAGGCGAAGAAGAGGGAAATGATACATCATAATTGAAACTGAAGAAAATGCCACAACAAATTTTCAAATAAAACATGGCAAGTTGCCATGTCCGATATGTTATCGGACCTGGCGTTCCGGCCTCAGCCCCGAGAGTCGAGACGCCCATATCCAGGCCCGGCGCGTGATATTTTTCTTGTGTGCGAAAAAATTCTGGCGCCTTTCGGAAAAAAATCAGTAGCCATTCCACCGGATTTGTGGCACTATTAAAATACTCACCTTGGTATCAATCGACTCTAAAATATAATCTGAAATTTTATAATTTGCATGTAGAATTGAAATACTACAAGGCAATATCACAAAATAGTTTTTTTAATCAACATGAGATGTCTCAAAATAACGTAAAAACCCCCTTAAAAACTTCAGTAAATTTGTATGAGCTTTTATTCCATGGCGTACTTATAAGTTCGGAGTTTTGCTCTTTAAAAAAGCAAGGCTGTGCTTTGCTTTTTCATAGATATTGATATTTTTCTAAAATTAAAAATACCAAGTTGGCATCTTGTGATGTCACAATATATCTACATAAATATAATTAGGAAAATGTTTGTGTGACATTGTGAGGTAGTACTTTGATTTTAACTCCCATTATTGTTATTAATGTCTTTGACAAGATTATTAGCTTATTTATATGGTTATTCTAGCTACTACACATAATGCAATCAATATAAAAGTAGCTAGCCTAAATTTCACATAGAAAGTAGAATTATTTATTAACTTTATTAGAATAGAAAGTTTATACTAGAGTCGTTCCTCGAATTTTTAATTTTAGGTTATCAAAACCAAGAGATCGTTGTGCTGGTAACGACCGTCACGGCTATTTAAAAAGGTTTTTCATAAAACTTATCAGTTTAAACATCTATCTACAACAATTCTAAAAGATGTGTCGTCTTTTTGTTATAATGTTGCATAATAATAATAATAACAGTCCCCATATACAGTATAATATACAGTATAATTTGTATATAATTTGTAAGGAACACATCCAGCTTTAATTTTTTATATTTCTCTGGTAGTTCGACATTTTTATTTGACTGTGCAATCGCATTTTCTACTTAAATAATTGCCCTAACTATTCTACCATTCCTGTGGTCCATTTACGTCGTTTTTAAATTTGGAAAAGTTTCAATTGCGCTTGGCCCCGGCGCCACTTTTCCTTTTCCCTACAGCGAATTTTTATCGCCGTTCGTACGTGAATTTGGGAAAATCATTATTGTTTAATCATCATCATTAATTTTTAATTTAAATACATTTTTCACTTATTTTTAAGATCTCTTGGACCGGGTTTTTAATGCCAATTTTGTATATTTGAACTCAGTTTATGGTTTAAACTGGCATTGAAAAATCTAGCCTTTTGCGCCCTATTATTACGGCGCCTGTGTTAATTACTTCGCACACGCCTCCCGCCGGCCCTGCCTATATCCTATCACTCCCCATCATATGCGGAGTCATACCCCCTACCCGGCTACCCGGCTACCTACCCTTGCAAAATAATTTCTAATGTGGTAAGTTTGTGCGAATTAACAACCGAAATCTCAGACAGATTTTTTACCGGAATGATTTTGACATTCCTATTTCCGATAAATCACATTTTGACTAGCAACGACGAAGTGATTTTGATCATTGTCGGATGGATATGCCGATGGATAGCGATTCATTGATGAGCAAAGTATTTTTAATACCACATTCTAAAATACTGGACGAACCATTGATGGTCTGGTCTCTGGTGCTATTAATAGTTTGAAAAGATGGTGATGCTCACTATACTTTTTTAGTGAAAGGGGTTAACGTTTTCTGAAACTACTGCATTGTTCATTGTATTGGAACTAGATTTTGTACGTTGATTTAGCTAAACTTTTTATTTCCTGTTACTTCCAAGCTGTTATTTTGAAGTGGTTCAACCAGTATGCCAGTATATTTCATATGAAAATAAGGGAACAAGTGTTCGTCGTACTTGGGGTTACCCAGTTGTAGTTGGAAGAGTGCTAGTGTAAGCAATTGAATTCGCGGATGAAACGCACCCGTAAGTGCTCCAGGGGGGCTCAACCCCGCAACTGACGTAATTCTAACCCATTGTCTTCTCTAACAAAAGATTCATTATGGGGCGATATCCAGCCAGAGACTTAGTGGACCATGAGCTTAGAGTTAGAGACTATTATCAACCTAGTTTACTTGTCCGTGTTGTGTGAATTATTATCGTTTATAATGCGCTGATGTTGTGATTTACTACTTGTTTGCTCCACCAATGGATAGCTTGAATCGTTTACCAATTAACTAACTTCCTGAAAGGGCTCTCACATTAGTTACATATATCTATAGTTCTTCCTTGGATTAGTAGGGGGATCGATGAACAATTGAATTTAATAACTGGTGGTTAAAGGTACGTTTCCTATGCAGCAGCAGCTGCTGGTACATTGAAACGTAGAACAATCTTATAGCGTTTTCACCTTACTGTACTCGGCTGCTCTGGCACCACTTGGTGCGGTTTCGTATGTTCGGCTTTTGCACTCGCTTCGTGCCATGTGTTCGGCGTGTTCGGCTTATGAACTGCACGCGCTCAGAGTACATTTCTTGACAGGCGTAATCGATGAATGTGTGATTACTTTTAGTGTTTAGATGATAAATAGAGATAAAATATATAATAATAACACCGGGAAAGCTAAATATAATCATAAATAGTTTCGTAAGAGCTTTGAAAGTGACGTATTTTAGGTTAGGAACTAGTTATTTCTGTTCACCGTGAAGTTGGTTTTAAAGAACTGCACCAAAACAATGCCATATTACATGAAAGTGGTGCGCTTTACGCACGTTCACGGTGCAGTTCGCACCGAGTGCGTGCAAAAATTGTATAAGTCGAAAACGCTATTAATTGATGCATTGTGTTGTTGGGACACACGAATTCAAGTCTTTATAACATTTTGTATTACTCCAGGAGTTGTAAAAAATCGAAAAATCTGATATGGCCAGGCACATGACTTTATCATACTATATATGTATAAAATTAATATCGTTTTCGACTTATACACTTTTATGCACGCAGTCAGTGCGAAATGCACCAAATCCGTGCATTTCTATGCACGGTCTTGGTGCACTTTATACACAATAGTACACAGTGATAAAAAATGACTGAGGACAGGTTGAATTTACCGCCAATTTGAATAATTGTGATGTTGGCAATGGTTGCAAATGACAGCTGTTATTTTGGTCCAGTGGCGTAGGTGTTCCTTCTTGTGAAGGGATTCATTCTCTGATTAGAATTAGGTATAAGAAAGCTTAATTTAATTTAAGAAAACTGGATGAACTTACCAGAATAATGAAAAATCCTTCATATTATGTATTTTTTGGAAGACTCTTCAAGAACCCAATAACAAATTAATTTAGAAAAAAGATGAAATATCGTTGCAGAGGAACGTAACCCTTACTGACGAGTTCACTATGGTATCTGACGTGATCATAACCTGTATCATGCACACATACCATCTTAGTAACACTAAATAAGTTCAAAACTGTGGCGGGAAATTCAACCTGTCCTCAGTCATTTTAGATCACCCGTTATATTATAATACAAGTTTTATAACACGAAAATTGGCGCACGAGTTTTGTATACTATTTTTTCTACTTTGCGACATTAATAAATTACATAAATTTCGAAAATTGCTGTTGTCATCTTACAATCTAGAGTACTTTCATATTCAACAGTTGGCAGTTGTGGTAAAATTGACAAACACTATTGACGCGAGCCAATAGCGATTGAGATGTTAAGCTTATTTGACTCGACGTCAATATCATCAATCTTGGAAAGCTAAAAGTTACTAAAAGTTTGTGATCTAGTGTTTAACGACACCGAAAGCGGTTTCGTTATGAGTTTATTGGCCAGATGCGCGATCCAAGCGCCTCTACAGGGGTAGGCGGTAGTATGGCCACGAGGCGTAAATCGTGCAGATTGCTAATAAATGTTACAGTTATCTGTAGTGTATAAAGTGGTCCGATCAAATTTATATTATGTATTACAATATTGCATTTGTTAATATTTCTTCCTGTATTATTACAATTGATAACACTTATTGTGTCCTATTATTATTATTTATACCAACGATAGGTTATTAGTTCTGACAGATTGGTGAACTACTGCACATAGTGTAGGCAGGTATTTTTCCGCTACGGGCGCTTAGATCGTTTTACAACTCCCCTCCACGGTGTATGCACAGGGCGAATAACGAACGCAAAGTAGAAAAAAGTATATAAAGTCAATCATAAGCCGAACATACAAACCCGCACCAGCATGGTGCTAGTGCAGCCGAGTGCAGTAAATCGAAAACGCAATAATAGTTTAGCTGCATGAGATTCTATTTGATCGAGATCGGTCGTGTCTGCATTAAAATAAAACTAGTTAGCCAGGATTTGACAGATATTTGGATTATATTGATAGTAGGTATTGTCAAAACATCAGCGTTTGACACTACCTACTGTCACACACAGACACAGACATTTTTTGTACCTTGGTCAAAAATGTTTAGGGGACCCAAAAGCACATTTTTTCGATAAAATCTCAAATTTCTTTTCGGCACGATTACAATACTTTATCATATGATACAGTAAAAAAAGTTGCAGACAAAACTTACAGGGTTGTAAGGGAGCTACCCTATCATACATCACACGACCACATTTTCTATGGTGTTTCTAAAGCTGGTGTCATCTTCCCGCCGTCGCGTCGTTTCGTGACAACTCTGTAATTTCTGCAACTGTGTGCTTCGAGAAATGCTTTTCGTTTACGCGTTGTGTACTTCTATGTATAAATTCATTAATAAAGATGATTACCTACGACCGTATGTTAAATGTCCCTTACGACATGTCATGGACTGCGTCACTCGTATATCGCTTTATAACAAACATGTGCTTTTGGTTGTGCGTTTGTTTTTGCACGACATTATAGCTTTGTTCGTTGGGTTAGTCAGGGCAGCTTGGGGCAGCTTAGAGTATGCATATAGCGTTCGTTGGGCATTTGCACTCTGTTCGTTGGAGTTCGAGCAACTACGGGCAGCTTAACCTAAGCAGCTCGGAGCAGTTTTTCTTGACCCTGCTCGGTAGTAGGAGTAAGAATGGAGTAAGGTTAGAGCAGGTTAGGTTAGAGTATAGTAAAGTAAAATATGGCGAACTTAAACGCAACCGCTTTACTAGACGAATCTGGTGAGATTGTTGTTAATAATGGGATGTACAATTATGTAATAGCTGGTAAGTATATTTGGGCCACTCGTATATTTGTATGTAATTTTGCTCAAACAAATATAATTTGAAATTTACATTTATTAAAGAAAAAATACTTCAAATTGCTTGGGTTAATTGTACACTAAAGTTAATTGAAAGCACCTTATGTTTTCATTTCAAACAAAAAAACTACCACTACTGTCGTCCCTTTCCTGTATCTTGGGGGGGTCTTGAACGATCAACGGCACAGGCACTAGTTTGCCCATATAGGGTCGCGAAACAACGGTGTGGTAGCCGGTAAGGACTGGCGTGCTTATAGACCAGGCAATAGAGATTTTTCCGTGACGAAGTTAGTATCAGCAAGCCGCCGGTCCCAGGTAACGTGGAACAGTCCGTAGATGTATTGTGATGTGTTTTTGACTCGCAAATATCATTACTTAATTTGTTGTAAACAAAAAACATCAAAAAATGGTGCTTTTTTTTGTTTTTCGCTTGTAAAAACTGAACCGTAGTTCGAAAGTAGAAGTATTGTGCTACAAAACGTCTATTCTGATTTTGCGTTAAAATGTTGCGAAATGGGCGAAAAATGCTTGCAAACTTGACCGAAATCTGCCGCGCGCTCAAAAGCTGTCGAGTAGTGGGGTAGGCGGCCGACTCGGGGAAACGCGCAGCGCGTTGGGATTACTATAGATACGCGCTTCCCCGCGTCGGCCGCTGACTCCCACTACTCGACCGGTTTGGAGCGCGCCGCAGATTTCGGTCAAGTTTGCAAGCATTCTTCGCCTATTTCGCAACATTTTAACGCAAAATCAGAATAGACGTTTTGTAGCACAATACTTCTACTTTCGAAATACGTTAAAAAAATTACAATCGGACCACCTCCGAAGCATCCAGGTTCGCCGAACCATATTGCATAAAAAAAAATTCAAATCGCAATTGTGCAAAAACTAATCATCGGACAACGCCTGGGTTGTGCACACTTAAAGTACCCATCAATCGCTACTTTCTCGCGAAAAGCCTGCGTTACAACTTTGAAAATGGCGGAGTTAGCAATCTTTTTAAAAATCGCAAATTTTTCCGGTTCTTCGGAATTTCCTCCGTTAATATTAATCCGATCGGATCCGTGTATGTTTCATTTTCTTCGTCTTTTCACTCTCTACAATTCGTCTCTTGACAGTATCAAGATTGCTCCATCGGTTCAGCTTTTACAAGCAAAAAACGAAAAAAAAGCATGATTTTTTTAGGTTTTTTGTTTATAACAAATTAAGTAATGATATTTGCTAGTCGAAAACACATCACAATACATCTACGGACTGTTCCACGTTACCTGGGACCGGCGGCTTGCTGATACTATTTTTGTCACGAAAAAGTCTCTATTACCTGGTCTATTAATTGATTTTCTACACAAGTTAGACTTAACCTAAAATACTGCAACTGTCATAGCGCAAATGGCGTTCGTTGGTAAACCATAATTCTACTCCAAGCACACTGCTTTGAGTTCACTCTAAGCTGCTTGTGACGTCACTCTGCCCTAACCTGAGCAATATAGAGTGAACCCATGGAAGAGAGTGAACCAAACGAACAAAGCTAATGGCATCATGACAGATGTCGCGCGAATATTTTGATTAATTATTTGTCATTTTTGATACAATTTATATTTATTGAAATTTTCGGTCTTAGGTAAGTGCATTACTCGAGCTGTAACATATATCACATGCTAATGAAAATGTATGGTGCATTTGTATTTGAATTGTCTGTCGAGACTTCAGAGAAAGTTCTCCGTAGTTGCAATAGATGTCCCGCGAATACATTGGTTAACCGTCAAAAATCCTTACCTTTATTTATTTGTCATTTTTGATACAATTTATTGAAATTGTCGGTCGTAGGTGAAATTATGTACAATACTCGATGTGTAACGCATATTACGTGCTCGTGAAAAATAACAAAACTCGCCGCTTCGCGGCTCGTATGTTAACTATCCACTCGCACGTAGTATGCTAGTTACAGCTCTTGTAATGTAATATACTATAACGCGTCAAACTCTGTTTAGAAATATGAGCTAATCCAGCTTATTATGGGTTGCAGTATACCACACTGCGTTCAGGAAAATGGCCGAAGAAAAAGATTTGCGCATTACCATACTAATCCGGCCATTTCTGCAAATGTATAAAACTCGTAATCCAAAATGCATACGCATACTATCGTTTTATATGCAAAAATCCGCATATGACCAAGACCAGAGCAAATATAGTGCGGGGGCTTATAAATAATCAACGGATAGTTTGGTAAACGTCCGTATCCACCCCAATAATGGCCCCAGGGGTAAAGCCGTGATAATCCCTTGTCAGGTTGAGTTGGGGTGGATTAGGGCCATTGTGGCACTGTGCCGGTTTACTGTCGCGGAAATAATACTTATACTCGCTCACAGACCTACACATATACGCACATAATATATGGATGAGGGTACGTGAAATGTGTGTTGTGCAGACATCTCTTAACCGTGAAGTCCATAGTTGCTAATACAGAACGTAAACAAACATTGTAAATTCATTGAAGTGGCGAACTGAAGCGTTTTATGATGGTTTTACTTCAACCGACTTTATTACACTTATTATGTTGAACATAAATACATCGTACTCGTTAATAGGGGTCTTGCACTAAGTTTCAAAATTAAAAACTAATATGCTTTATTAATGCCAAACGTATACCAGAACCGGCCGCAAACTTATTTTTAAGAAAGAAAACGGTTCGTACACAATTAATAATATTAAAATCGGTCTCGTCTCTTTAAATATGAGTCAGACCAGAACGCGCTGTAATTGATATGACGTAGCATGCTTGGCCGAAGGCCACGTGACATGAGATAGTTACGATGCGATTGTCATGCCTTCATTTTTTCTACAACATGTGAAAAGATTTTAAAGACTTTAACGTTGGACGTACGTCTTCTCAGACGACTGTCACTTTTGAAAATACGCAAAGATCCCTTGACCCAACTATACTTATTCGTTAACACAACGCACACAACATCCTCCAGATACTATACATTCAACTCGATGCCGTTCTCGTGCCCGTAGGTCCTATTTTTTCGGCCGCTCTCTACAGCCTAGGCTCGCTGAGCTTCTCACCAACCTTATGACGTCACGGAGCGTTTTGGCGCGCTCTTAGTCCGGTTTAAACTTTGATGTTCAATAACAAATGAGTGCAACAATATTAAGCGGAAAAATTTTACACACGGTTTTCTTACCACCCACGGATTTCATTTGTTAAGTTAGGTAAAATCATGCAAGACCACCATTGAAATCATAATTTTTTTCAATTTTTGGTACGATTGACTCTGTAAAGTGATAAATTGACCGCTTGGCCACAACAGTACGCCATAATGTCGTCACCAAGTTCGGCCGCCGGTACTGTGGTACTTGTGTTGTAGGTTAGGAGTGAGGTTAATTTTTGACTACTTTCAATATATTGACCATTACTACTTTTAATATATTGACCATATATTACTTCTTAGATATTTTGTATACTTATGCATGTACAGCCGAAGAAAAAAAGATCTTTACATGAGCGCGGCAAGCCTACACCAAGCGTAGGTCGGAGATTGTCGGTCGTCGTATATACCTGCTAAAGCCATAAAACCAAAGGGTCACTTCTGTTTGATTTCATTTTAAGTTTTCTGTATATAGATGGCATGAAATTGACTTTCGTATTAATATAATATATTTTCGATATTTGGAACGAGCGAAACTGCCGCTCATAGCTAAAGATTGTTATTCGTTAATATTTTTGTTTCGATTTGCAATTGCATCATTATTTCATTTATACTCAAATACATAGTAACGTTAGTTCTAATTATAAAGATTTGACTTAGGCACATATTAAAATACTTCATCATCATGGCTACGTTGCCTAAAGGCAAACCGATTACTACATCGGATATCCGCTGTCAATAATTTTTAAAGGAAGGTAATCTCAGATAGGAATTTCATGTAAGTGAAAAAAATCTAACTCGGTTTCTACTTCGTCGCAGACCGAGATAATATACTTTTATCTACAAATTTTTTATATTTATTTAATTTAAGTTATGATAAGTAATTGAAAAATGGCAACTCCGTAAACTACAAAAAAATTCACTTAGATGGATATTATATATTTTATTTATGCATATAATTATGTATACAACAAAAATTATATAAATATAAAATGAGAATAGTATAGATAAAAATAATAGGTAGATATATAACAGTAAAATATAATATAGTTAATAACTTAAAATAAATATATGTAATAACATAAAAACAAACATTTAATAATATAGTAATAACATAAGCATGTATTAAATAAGAAAAGTGTTCTGTTAGGGTGGTGATATAAATTTGGAGTGCCTTTATTTCATATTTGTTGAGGTTGGTTTGACCTGCTGTTTTAGGAAATGATACATTTATGACAATCTAAACACCGAACATATGTATCGTCAATTTGTTGCACTAAGAAAACAAACAAAATCCTTTGTTGTTGTATCAGCCAATATTGATTTAATTATGGTTGTCCAACAAATTGATGATTTTTAATCAAATAGCTGCCTAGATTAATAATTGAAGTGCTTTTTGTTTGTTTCCTTGGTGTTTTAATTACACTAATAGACATTTTTTAACGACCTTTTAGCTGCTCATTATAATTTATAGAGGTTTTGACTGTATTGCACATTTATTTACTTAATTTTTTAAAATATATTTTAAAAGGAACATTCACATTTATTATATGTCCCACATTGTTCCCGCATAAATTATTTTTAGAAACTAAATGTTTCAGAGTAAAACTTTTCATATGGACCTAATTGTTTTTTTAAAATTCTTAAAAAGTTACAGCAAACTTGAAATATTAGCAAAATAAATTTTTATATAAAATATAATTCCGTGCCTTTAATTTTGTAATTAACCGAGTTTGTATTACCAATTGTTATGCAGCAACGGATAACTTTGAATACAACCATTTTATGTTTTTTATGTCCATTTTCTGATGTTCAGATAAAAGGTTCAATGTTTGAAGGTTTCTAAGGGACCCTTTTGAGGTGTCTAGAATATTGGAGTCAGCCAGTATAAATTTTTTTATCATTACAAAAATCAAGTTAGCGATGAATTGACTGCTCGTCTTTTCCACAAAAATCAAAATTGAATACTTGGAAAATCAAATATAAAACATACAAATAATCCTTACCATATTCACAGGCCACTCACAAAATATGTTATCAATTTCTTGTAATTTTGAGTAAATTTTATTACACAAGATTATAAATGTATTATATCGAGACAATTAAGCGATACATATATCAAAATCAGTAAGAAAAAAAGGGAATGGCCATTAAAAAACTATCGATGACGTCATAAGTAAAAACAATTGAAGGTTGGACATTGAATTTAATATAGCTATGTATATTTATGTATATTTTGATAATTACAAATTGACAAGTTGGAGGATTTTTAAAATAGCAATCCGTTCCAGAGATTTTGTCGTTTCCATACCTTACATAATAAATAACAATTTAATGATAATAAATTGAGTAACATAATAGATTGAAGTTTAAATAAATTTTAATTTTACAATTTTTTGAAAGTTATCGACATATTATTCTGATGTGATATCATTCATATTGGATTGTAAATCCTAACCCTACTTATCACACATAAGAAAATGCGTATGGATCCTGTTATAGAACGTCAAAATATAATTTTAATAAACAAAAAAATAACATTTTTATAATTAAACTAAAATGCTGAACAACAGTTCTAAAGGTCATATCTGCAGCAAAGTAGAAACCGGGACAAATAAGATTTTCAGTTACATGCAAAATTGTAGAAATCTTTTAAAAATTATTTACGCCGAATATAATGATCGGGTTTGTGTTTCAGACATACGCCGGCCAGCGGCGCCCTGATGATCAAAATGTGCTTTACACAATATTCAACAAATTGGTAGATACGACCTTTAGAACTATAACGGCAGTATACCGACTGAAATTGTCGGTATACCTACTTACAATAAGAATTAATTTACTGTGTATTTTAAAATACATTAAATATTACAATGCACTTTTGTCAGGTTCGGATATCGGAAACATATACAAATAGACGAAATTCGATTTTTTTCCATATATACAGAAAAATAAAACGAAACGGAACAAAAGTGACCCTTTGGTTTTATGACTTTAGCAGGTAGTTATCCGACGACCGACAATCTCCGACCTACGTTTGGTGTACGCTAGCTGCGGGCATGTTAACATCTTATTTTCTTCGGCTGTACATTGGTCATTGGTTGTCCTCACAAGCTATTATAATTTTTTAACATTTCAGCTGCATTATTACCAAAATTAATAGTTTTGCTGCATGAGGAAATTCTATTTGATCGAGATCGGTCGTGTCTGCATTAATATAAAACTAGTTAGCCAGGATTTGACAGATATTTTCAATGACAGTAGGTAATGTCAAACGCTAATGTTTGACAATAGCTACTGTCAATAGAATCAAAATATCTGTCAAATCCTGGCTAACTAGTTTTATTTTAATGCAGACACGACCGATCTCGATCAAATAGAATCTTTGCAGCTGTCCAGATGTCCAATGAGTTTGTAAGATTGGTTTGGGGCCCACGGACAGGACCACTCTAAAGTTAAAATTCTATATTTATTATTCGTAATTTATTAATTAATTTAAAGTTTATATATGATTGGTTTTGAGGCCCTACCGACAGGAGCGCTAAATACAAAATTCGATATTCTTGCTACCCTAATAAGTTTCCAAAAGAATCATTTCGGACCAAATCGTGAGGAGCGCTAAAGATATACATAAAATTCATGTTCTTGATATGTGAATTTGTTAGAGTTTGAGGTCTCGCCGAGAAGAGCGCTAAAAATGACAAGAGTAGACTTCCTGATTTCGTTTAACTCGTTGCGACGGTCGAGTACGTGTATATAGACGTCCTGGTGAACGCTACGCTGCCGCTACTATACAGAAAGTGGATAGATTTGGTCGTGGATGGTTTGGGCTGGAATCAGTATAGACAACAGAACTGGGAGTCTACTCCTGTCATCTTTTTGAAGCGAATACTAGACTTCTCGAATGGTTAGGTGAGACGGTGTGGGGATATCAACGGTTGCCCTCTGTTCGGAACGTATCTATGAGCAAGTTTGCTTGTCGCTAAGAACAATAACTGACGCGCCACGCCCATACGAACGTATCTATGGCAAGTTTGCTTGTTGCTAAGAACAATAAGGCACACGCCACGCCCATACGTTGCAAACACGAGAGGAACCGCCGATATCCCCACTCCGTCTGACCTAACCATTCGAGAAGTCTCGTATTCGCTTCAAACAGATGACAAGAGTAGACTCCCTGATCTAGTTGTCCTGCCTGGTAGACTAAATGCCATGAATTACATCGAAAAATCTTGGAGGACCATGTGGTGCCTGCTGCATATGGCGTCGGTCAAAATTTCATCCTAATACAGGACAATGCAAAGCCACATACCGCCGGCATCATTAGAAACTTTTTACAAGAACGTGGAATTCAGGTCATGGAATGGTCGGCGTCCTGACCTGAATCCTATTGAACACGTGTGGGATCAGTTTGACCGACGTGATTGCAAGCGCCCTAATCCACCACTAACCATACAGGAACTGACACAAGCCCTGATTGAGGAATGGGAGTGCACAGCCCAAGAATCTCTTCGCAGACTAGTGCGAAGCATGCCACGCAGGTGTCAGGAAGTGATTCGTGCTCGTGGAGGGCATATACTGTATTAAACCTCACCAAACCACAGAAAACCCGACTGTCATCGATACCTATGTCATTTCCATTTTGTTTTGCTTTATTAATTTACATTTTTAAGTGTAACTTAGAAGTAACTAAGAACTGTAACATTGTTTTTGTAATTTTCTTTAGTTAAATATATGCCGTTGAAGTATACAAAATTTGATTTGCCTAGAACTATTATTTAAAAAGTTACAGGTTTTGAAAAAAAATGTTCCCCTAATTTTTTTGAGTAGTGTATTATAAGCAATGTAAGATATAATTTGCAACTAATAGTTACTGATATTGCAGCTTGCTGCAATATCAAGAGACCTATTTACCGCCACCGTGTGCCAGGGGATGGAGTGACGGTAAAACTGATTTGGATTTGTATTACAGGTTTCCTTACCACTAGAAAAGAAGAACCACAGCACTGCCTGTTGCGGTGGAAAGACAAGACGAATATTTCTGATTGCTACATAATAATGTAGTAATTTATTGCATATTTATATGGTTGTATTATGTAAGAGACTTTATGTTACTGTACAAAATAAAGGATTGATATCTAAATTACATGTGCTACGTATATAATCAAATATTACAAATATATTATGTAAATTAATAAGGTTTCTGTGTTATAGCCACTGTCAGTAAAAAGCAACTAATTAAACTGTTGTTTCTTATTGACTAGTGACCATAATACAGAAAACTTATTAATTGACATATTACTTTTGATTTTTGCTGCTCCCATTATATTTTTACCGTTTAGTATACATTTATCTCCATATCGGAAAACATTAACACCCGCGCACTGAAAAAAAAATCCAATTCCCCAAAGATATATAAATATATTGTTATGAAAACTGTGACTAATTCTCAGTGATGTGTTAGTTTGTTCAAACTGTGTAAAAGTCCGAAACAATCCTAAAACAATCATCTATTCAAACATCCCCACATCATTTTCAATGATAAAACAACACGAACTCAGACATCCGATCTGACCAAAACTAACACCGCAGGATCTGGTAATTAAAGCAACAATTTGTTCCTCATGTAACCCAATATCCTTCGGTCTCCTGCAGAAAAATCGAAAACCAAACGGGACAGATGGCCTCAGAATCGGAGTACTGGAAATTGAATTATTCAAAAGGGAGCAAATAATTGCAGGGGGTAAACGGCGAGTAGATGGTTGGGAGGGGTTCCTCGTAAAAATCACCGAGGAGATCTATAGGTATAGGAGCCCTGAGGACTGTAGTATTCACCAGCAGCTGCCCTGCAACCAGCCATGTACTCTGTTGCGAGTATGCACCAGTATGCACTGGTGGCGTCCGCGTCCTCAATGCCATGGGCTATTACCGGCACTGGTCTGCATACAACTGATGCTAGTCGTCGGTACTTGACTTTAGGGAGTATGAATAAATTGATTTTGACGGTGGCGGTTGGATTTAGTTGGCAATTAACTTAACGATTACTTCGCAATTCAGTTCTGTGGCGATGGACAGTGGTTGATATACTCAATCTAAACGTCAAAACTACGAATTTTGATGTTACATAATTATTTATTGTTCTGACTGGAATAAATGCCTTAATACATTTCAAACCACAATCCGAATAATGAAGGGTATTAAAGAACTATTACGAACTGTATATCATGAAGAAAACTACCAAAGCTGGGCAAAGTTAATCGGAAAGTTAACTTCGTTAATCTTTAGTCCGTTAACGAAAAAGTTAACTTTGTTACCCGATACTCCGTTAATTTGTTACAAATGTAACGGAACTTAAAGTTAACCGTTCATCGTTAACATTTTACACAAAAAAAAATCAAAGTTTGTTGATTGCCAATCTGCCGATGAGTATGCAACCGAAATAACTGCGGACTAAACTAACTGCATAAGTTAAAATTACCTAAAGGATTTTTTCAAACTAATATTCAAGGGCGTAGCCAGAAGTTTTTACAGGGGGGGCAAGGAGTCAGAAAAATACCAAAATTTAAGTAAATAAATATTTCTTATCGCATATCTTTTTGTTTATAAAAATATATGTATGAGGTATGCACATAATATGAAATATGCTAATAAAACATTACGTAATGTTAAGTTTACGTTTGTTTTAGGAAAACTTCTGCAGGACAGATTCTTTGAATTGATCTTGGTCTTCATTTGCAATGTTGCGATGAACGGTGAGCATGCTACCGACACAAATATTCTTGGAGGACATGTATCAAATGTATCAAAATGTACATATAAGTGTACAAGAACAGTAATATATCATAATTTCCAAGATATTTGCGAACAGCGAATTAATGCAAGAATCCATAGCGCCATCTATTGCTTAAAAGACAAACTATAGGTAAACGGGTTGACATTTGCCAAACGAGACCAAACTCGAAACTCAACAAAATTAGACAAATCTAAAGTAATATTTAGCTATATGCACTTAAACTGCAATAATTACGTGATTACAGTGTTACGGATACAGTGATAACACTGTAGTCATGATAACACTGTAGTCACGTAATCCTATAACTGAAATACTCTTTAGGACCAGTAATCCTAATCACCCAATCATACAACGATATAACACTGGTTTCCAAATAATAATTAATACTCAGTAAAATACTTTCTTATATCCATTGACACAGACTCCAGTAATATGCAAAGTTAATATGTGATTTTGGTTGCCAAACCGACAAGTAAATTGAAGATATAATTTTAGATTGCTTTATTACAAATAACATATATTATTACATAAGGTTATTTGTAATAAAGCAATCTGAAATTTTTACTTCAACTTACTTGTCGGCTGCATAAACAATTCCTCTATTAATTCCCAATAAATCAACTTAACAATAAACACCTCACCCTGTATTGAGATTTGGAGGTACTGGTATTTGAGTTCCATACTCGACGGTAATTTATTAAATTACATTTTCTCATAAAATAAGCACAACTGGCTTTTACAGTACATGTTATGTGTCTTTGTAAATTTATTATGTACCTAATACAATTTTGTGCATATTTATTTTTAGCGCCAGGGGGGGGGGCAGGTGCCCACCCGCCCCCGCCCCCCCCTGGCTACGCCCTTGCTAATATGGTAGTGATACCGGTAAATTTGTGTACAGGATAGTATCTAAAACAATAATAACAGCCAAAATACACTCAATGTTTGTAATATCAACAAAATCTCAACAATACAAACAAATGTCTAACAAAGTCGCCCAAGATAACTAAATACCTTGCATAAAACATAAAATACATTGCGAGATGAAAGATTTACAAAAGATATTGAAAAGATAAACTAAGGTGGTTGGAGTTAGAAGTTAGCATTTTTAGAAGGTTGCCATTTTTAGTTTAGGTTTAAATATTGAAACAAGAAGTACCTATTTGTTAAAAGGTGACTACATAATAAATAGGTTCCTGATCTTCACTAAGCGAAGCCTTTTTTGTACTGTTTTCGTGCGACCGGGAACCACTGGGAACCATACTGGGAACTGGGAAGTAACTAAAGACATCCTAAAAACAACACAATTTGCGCGCATGTATTATACATATACGGACGCCGCGCCGTGTCGCCCATAGTCGCGTCACACACATGTAAATAAAACCCAGTCAGAACTTGCACAGTATACCTATAGCAGTTTGAAATATTTACTTATGATATTTTAGATTTAACGAATTTGAATTAACTGATGATGAATGCAGCGGAAGTTAATGAGTCCGTTAATGGTTTTGAAAGTTAACTTAAAAGTTAATTCGTTAACGAAAATTTTAACTTCGTTAATTAACGATTAACGGACTAACGCTTTTGTGCCCAGCTTTGAAAACTACCATGTCAATATTTTATCACAGCAAGGCAGAACATGCAATAATTTTTGTCTATATTAATGTCTATTTTATCACGTTCTGTCAGAAGTGGTCGAGGGTATGTGAAATGGATAAAATTCAGCAAGGTACGTACTTTATTAAGAATGTTTAAAATTATTACTACTCGCGTTTATGAATATTTATTTTATCGTCAATATATCTCGTAGATTATACAGCCTTACCTAATGTTTTGGACATAAACTCTAAAGTTTATCACTGTTTACACAACTGTTTACTATAATTTTGTAGCCAACAGTATATTTTATCTACCACAGAATGACATGGCTGCCCGAATGTGCCCCATCTTTTTTAATTTATCTTTTAGTTTTGTCGAACGGGGTTGTTCGTTTGGATCTATTTGACCGTACTTGGTCGTACTTGGTCATTTATTATTTCGTTTTCCGTTAACGCGTATTTAAAAAACAGTACTAGGTAGCGGTAATATGTTTACTGTAAAATGAGATACTTTCATCATAATGGCGTATCCTTACCTAAAATAATCTAATAAATTTAGCGTCCGGTAGAAAGTTCGACACAAGGAAAAATATCGTAATAACAATTTTTCAGAAATGTTTATGTTTGATAAAAGTTTCTGTATTGTCTTGAACCTAAAACACAAATAGTAAAATGTAATTATCTGCTTGCGTGTACCGGGTGTTACCACAACTATAAAAGATACTTAAGAATAAAGTAAAGAAAAAGGAAATTTAAGATTGTACCTACTAATATGAAATTATAATCACCTTCGTCGTCATACCGGGAGTAATCAAAGTAGATAATAAATGGCACTTTCAGGCCCGCCACACCGCCACCCGATCCAAACCGGGCGTCCCCGAACGAACTAAAGTCGATGTTAGAGAGAGAACCATCGATGCTAGAGAGAGAACGCACTACCATTTTTATTTTCGAGCGTAATCACCAATAGATGGCGCTACCGGAATTGGAATTAATTAAAAATTTCAAATTTTCGCGTCAACCCCAGGTCCGCCAACCCCAGACGTACCAACCCCACGCGCTAAAACGGCATGTCGACCGACCGCCATATTTTAAACGACTCCATCTTCTTGAACACATTTATTTAATATATTAATTGTACCGAGGAGCGCCATCTACCGACCAATTACCGAACTACATACTGAGGTTGTGAACCACGCTGAAATAATAGTTCGGCACTTCACCGATAGATGGCAGCCGGTTAATTTAATATGCGAATTTAAAATGATAATCATTTATGCAAATAATTGCATGTAAATTAAGAGTGGTTATTTAAAATATTAGATGCATACAGACCCTGAATAAATTATACAGATCTGCATACAGACCCTGTATAAATTATACAGACCCTGTATACGGACCCTGTATAATCACAACAGACCCTGTATACAGACCCTGTATAAATTATACAGGCCCTGTATACAGACCCTGTATAATCACAACAGACCCTGTATACAGACCCTGTATAAATTATAGAGACCTGTATACAGACCCTGATGAAAAAAAAATCAACAGATCCCGTTGACAGCTACTATATATTGACTACCTTAGGTGCTACTCCTTCAGTATTGTTTATGATGAAGGTCGTTAATCATCCATCATTATCTCTCCCCTTAAATAATCTAGACGGTCTTTGCTCAAACGATGAGACAAAACAGCAACGGCATGGTGAGCTCCTACCAAACACTATAAGAGCTATTATTTGTGGCCCATCTGGGTGCGGAAAGACAAATCTTCTACTTAGTTTGTTATTTGAAGAAAACGGGCTACGCTTCGAGAATATTTACATCTTTTCCAAGACGTTATATCAACCAAAATATGAATTTTTAAATAACATAATCAAGAAAATACCAGAAATTGAAATCTTTAACTACAGTAACAATGATGAAATTGTGGATCCTCAAGATGCTAAAAGCAACTTTGTATTTATTTTCGACGACATAGCATGCGATAAGCAACATAAAATACGCTCATATTTCTGTATGGGGCGACATAAACTTGTTGATGCGTTCGACTTAACACAGACTTACACACGAATTCCTAAACATTTGGTGCGTGATAATGCGAACGTAATAGTTTTATTCCCACAAGATGTTCTGAATTTACGTCATATATATGATGAGCATGCTTCCACGGATATGAATTTTGAAAAGTTTCGAAAAATTTGTTCAGAATGTTGGAAAGGAGGAAAACATAATGCATTAGTAATAATGAAAGATTTTGAAATTAAAGATGGGCGATACAGAATGGGGTTCGACCGGTATATATTAGGGGTATCATAGAAAATATCATCAGTATCAATAAACCATTGTGTAGAAGAGGGTGAACAATGATGATGAAGAAGAAGAACCAGCTGAGATATGGCAATCTCAAAAAACGATCACTACTTCAGCGAGATGGAAAACACATTAAGCGACGAATTAGTGAAATTGCTAATGTTGTAAGAAAAAAATATCTAGCATTGAGATTGGGGCGTGAACATGATGCAGAAACAATTGAACGTGTTGTAAAACCCATAACTAACTCTTTAAAAGACATTTCATCTAACACATTAAATTTACTGAAGAAAAACATTAAAAACGATGAAGATATTAAAAAAGAAAATATTAAACAAGAAGAATATGAAGAAGACGTTAAGACAGAAGATTCGAAGGCGGAAAAGTATGAAACAATGGACTTATCAACAATTCCAGCTGAAATTAGAGAATTGTATGAAACCGGTGTAAAAGGTCGATTAGATGCGAGCTATGGAGTACAATACAATAACGCCACCGATACTTGGACCTTAGGTTCTAAACCCATAGAATTTTCGGGGGATAAAATCATTATCGATAATCGAAATACTTTTAATGGAAGTAGAGGGTTATATGAATTAATATTTCTAAAGAAGCCCATTGGCTATACTTCAAAAGATTTTAAAACGTATGGCAAAATCATAAATTTAACGAGTGTGCATAAACGTAAATTTGAGGAGGATGCTCAAAATAGAGGGAGTAGATCATTCAAATACATTAAAATAATAAAGCCCTTGCTTGAAAAAGTAACTAATCCGGATAGTCCTATGACAAAAATGTAAAAGAGTGGTGATGGACTTCAAATGGACTTCAATAATAAGAAGGTGGAGTATATATACTTTGACAACATCGACGAATTGGTAGATCGATTAAAGCTATTGATCGCTTCACAAGCTGCCGGAAATAATTCTCATACTAACGAAATTGCATCTATTATCGAAGAACTGAGAGAAGTTGAAGTAATTTTCTAACATGGGTGTAGATAAATTTGGAAGATCACCTAGATCTACTACTAGTCGACAAGGTCAGCGAGCAATAATGTTCCCACTAACTAAAGATGGGGGTTATGATATTCAAAACCGTAGGTTGAGCAATATCGGGGCACCCATAAATGATCACGATAGCGTTCACAAACAATATACTGACTCCGGAATTCTAGAATCCATCAATTTTACAAAGAAGGAATTGAAGACGTTGATGCAAAAAACAATCCCAGATAAGTTGACGAACCTGGATATCGATATTCGAAGTTTTATTAATAATGAAATTACCACCATTAATGATAATATTACTACAACGCAATCTCACATTGATTCTTTTAAAAGTATCACTACCAACGACATCAAATCGAGCACATCTAAAACCGACGAATTAGAAGAGAAACAGAAAGATATATGGAAAGAAGTGCGAAAACACCGTGAAAAAATAGTGTTACTTAATCGCAATAGTACGGAAGTAGATAAGGATTTACGATCGTTTGCCCAACTCACTAGAAGTGCGGTCGCAGATATAGAAAAACGCTTATCATTTCTCGAACACAAGTTAAAGTTCAGTGCAACCCCTACCATCACACCGCAAACTTCACAAAATGAGCAAATTTAGCAAAGCAAAGGAGACTGTTGTAAACGAGTTACATAAGCCGGCTCGCAATAAATTTCCTAGACGAAGAACCATTCTACATGGTATAGATGATCTTTGGCAGGCAGATCTAATCGAGCTCATCAAATATTCCCGCTTCAATAGGGTTTAAATATATACTAATTGTAATTGATTGTTTTTCAAAATTCGTATGGATGGAGCCGATTAAGAATAAGTCATCGAGTGAAGTGTCGCGTGCTATGGGACTAATATTGAAGAATTCGCAACAGCGGATTCCAAAGAATCTGCAAACCGATAACGGTACTGAATTCTATAACAGTCAGTTTAGTTCGCTAATGAAAAAGTATTCAATCAACCATTACTCCACATTTAGTGTAATGAAGGCAGCCATAGTTGAACGCGCAATTAGAACCATTAAACAAAACTTATTCAAATTATTTAGCCTATACGGAAATTACAAATGGCATCATCTACTACCAACCGTCACATCAAAGTATAATAATTCAAAACATAGAACCATAGGAAAAAAACTCGTAGACGTAAATTCAAAACAAGTGGAGGATGAACTACTCGGAACCGTTTACAGTCACATCAAAATTGCTGGTAAGGGTAAATTTAAAGTTGGCGATATCGTCCGCATAAGCAAGTTCAAACATGTTTTTACCAAAGGGTATTTACCGAACTGGACAACGGAATTGTTTAAAATTACATCAGTTAGAATAACAAATCCGGTGACGTATATGTTGAATGATATGGAAGGTCGACCGATAAAGGGAGCATTCTACGAATCAGAATTGTTGAAAACGAACTTACCCGATGTGTATCTTGTGGAGAAAGTTTTAAGAAAAAGAGGGGGTAAAGTGTTTGTAAAATGGCTCGGTTTTGATAACACTCACAACAGTTGGATCCCAAAGTCAAACATAATGTAGTGGGGTAATCATTATAAATTCAGACAGCCGCCGTCTCATAGATCAGTTGAGTGAAAGATCATAATGATGAATAGTCCGTGCAACTACTGGTCGACAATCGATAGGCTGTATACCGCATATCAAGAGGCTATAAAAAATGAAACGCGCTTCATCAACGAGTCGCATTATGATGTAGAAAATGCTAAAATAATAGCTGGATTAAGTTTTGCTCGAGGTTTTATCCCCATGATACGGATTACATCGTCTGCTGATACCAACAACAATCATATTCCCATAATTCATTCTGATTGGCCAATACTGGTTCGAACGTTGAGAGGCTTCTTGGAAAATGACAACGACCTCCGATACAAGAATATTACAACCGGTGAGGGGGAATTAAAGTTTGAAGAAATTGAACCTGAACGACACTCATTAGGAGTCAGCGTTGTGCTAACCTTCAGAAATGTCAATTCATCAATTCATCTTTGTGAAATAGACATATCCGGTATTTTGTATCTCGATGACGTAATACAATGTAAGTTGGCAATGTTAAAAAAAATAAACTTTGCATATTATTTTAATAAGTTAATGATAACTTTTGTTGGAAATAATGTACAAAATCCGTATTCTAAGATAAAAGAGTTCTGTATAAAAAATCCACATGAATTTAATTATACTGTGTTAGATTATCTTACTCTTTCTAGCACACTCTAAAACCACGATATAATCAAATTTAGTCTTCAGTTTGCTATCGTCATTCAACCAACATGTATCATAAGTCTTCAATTGTATTATTAATATTAGTGTATTTGTTCATACGAATAGTTTGTATAAAACTTAGAATAAGACAGCATCAATCAGTCGCTCAGGACTCTAACGCATGCGATAACATTATTTCACATATTACGCGCGAAAAGACTTTGAATGATTTTACCGATGAGGAGTTAAGATTATTCCCCATCAAATATCTACGAACACATGTATCTGCACAACAACCGCAAAATGTATGGCATAAACTACCAAAGGCGTATCTGGAAGATGATGAGTTAAAATCGAAATTACCCTGCTACAAGCATTACAATACTCCAGGGCAGATGACGCACTACGATGGACCACCACCTTCACGAAAAGACTGTCAATTTTGTAAAATATTGAATATGTAGATACAAAGTGATGATTTATATAAATAAATGTATTAAATGAATTATGTGGTATTATTTATTTTTAGTGATGTAAGAAAGGAGCATCTAAAATATACTATAAAAGGGGGTTACTTTTGAAAATCTGATTAGTATCAATGAATACGTATAAGGGAGAGGGCCTCTTAAACAAAGTTATTAATAATCTCCCATTTGAACTACATTTACCGGGGTATCAGTTTTGCGGACCTGGAACTAAATTACAAAAGAGACTACAACGCGGTGACGGGGGAGTGAACAAACTGGACACAGCTTGTAAAAAGCACGATATCGCGTATTCCAAACATAAAACTTTAGAGGATCGACATCGGGCAGATAAAGAACTCGAGTATAGTGCTTGGGATAGAGTAAAATCATCAGACTCTAAATTTGGTGAAAAAGTATCCGCTTGGTTTGTTACTAACGGTATGAAGTTAAAACGAAAACTTGGTATGGGGATGCCAACATCTAAACGTTCCAAAGTTGTAAAGAAGAAGGAGAGAAGAAGGGTGAGGAAGAACCTGAAACCAAAAGTTGCATTCCGCAAAGCAATTGTAGACAAAGTTGTCAAGACCATAAACAAATCTGATAATTTGAGAGACGCATCACGCTTAGCTATACAAAGTGCTCGTTTAGCTGTTAAAGATGCTGGGGGAAAGTCAAGAGTAAGAGTCCCCCGTATAATCCCAATTCCCAAGACTGGTGGCATCCTCCCTCTACTACCAGCAATTTTTGCCGGACTATCAGCTTTAGGAGGTTTGGGTGGTGGAGTAGCTGGTGTATACAGAGCCATAAAGGGTGGACAAGAAGCTCGAGATAAGTTAAAGGAATCGGAACGTCATAATAAAACGATGGAAGCGATAGCTATTGGTAAAAAAGGATCTGGATTATTCTTGAAGAAGCATAAATCTGGCTTAGGGTTATACTTGAAGAAAAATTTTTAAAAGAGCTACCCAAGAGGCCCCTAACCAACATCGATTTAGTGAGATACGCTAAAATATTAAAAATCCCCAATTTTCGAGGAGTCGTTATGCGCGACACATTACCGAAAACACCTCACACCCCAAACGAGGCAGGCATTGTTAATTTGGATAGCGATAGTGGGGCGGGTACTCATTGGGTAGCATATCGGAAGACAGGACGTCGAGTCAACTACTTTGATAGTTTTGGAAACCTGCGACCACCAAAGGAGTTGATAAAATATTTCAAACATTGTAAAATAACATATAATTATGAAAATGTACAAAAGAGAAATACTTACAATTGCGGTCACTTGTGTTTAGAATTTCTAATAAAGTATAAATAGTAGTACGCACAACAGAATTGTTTAATTATGTCTCAAACGTTCACCCTAACAGGTACCAAGAGCACGCTCTCAATTGATTTCTACCCTCCAATAGAATTGGAACATAGATCACAGTATTCCCTAGCTCTACTTGCTCTGCATACGTGCAATAGTATTCCCAATATTGAGGAGGGCGTAAACAATAAATTTTATTTCGGAGATCCAAAGTTAGATAAGCAAAAACAGCAACACGAAGACGTAATCGAGATTCCTACAGGATCATACGAGCTCAGCGATATTACATCACACATTCAGGAGGAATTATCCGCGCGCGGACATATACCAGCGTCATCGGATAAATCTACATACGATAATTATCTATCGATCCGGGGAAATAATAATACTTTGAGGTGCGAAGTGAAAAGTGAACTACGAATCGACTTTACTAGTGAGAATTCCATTGGACGAGTGTTGGGATTTTCACCGAAAATACTTATACCGAAAACTAAATATCAATCCGACTTACCGGTGAATATCAGCAAAGTTGTTACGGTACGTGTCGAGTGCAATATTATCCACGGTTCGTATTATAACGATAAAACATCGCATACGTTGTACGAGTTTGCTCCAACCGTAGATCCTGGCTATAGTATCGATATTGAACCAAGTAATTTAGTATACCTACCCGTAATAAATCAGCATTCCATACCCAATATCACGATAAATTTACTCGATCAGAGTGAGGAATTGGTCAACTTTAGAGGTGAGAAGATTGTCATTAGATTGGAATTGAGAAAACTCAACTAACATGGGATTGGTTTTCAATGCCCAACTACCTGGAAGGTATATAAACAAGCAACATTTTCAAGCTGCATCAGTTAGTGTTCGACCGTTAGTAGTAGTACAACAACCATCGATTAATCGCTCTTCCACATTATCCGCAGAAAATATTCAGTTTTTACGTTCTCTAGGATATCATGTCAGAAAAACTATCGTTATTCGGAAACCCCGAATTTGATACTTCCATAGCGCGAGAAGTGATCCATACTTACCATCCCACAACTAAATCTTTCCAGAAGAATGATGAAATTGAGATCACAATCAATCAGAAAGATGTTCTGGTCTCGATGTATGAGAGCGCTCTGTACATTGAGGGAAATATTGAGCATTCAGCGGCGGGAAAGGGTACTGTTAGGATTACAAACAATCTGGGTGCGTTTCTCTTCGGAAGTATCAGCTATGAACTCAACGGTATTGAGATTGATAGAGTTGAAAATCCAGGAATTACGACGCTCCTAAAATCCTACTTGTGCTTAAGTGAAAATGAGTGTAAAGCTCTTCAAATTGCTGGACTCACCTACCCGCTTGATAAAAACATTTATACGCTGCACGCGGATAACAAATTCTCTCTTCGAATCCCTCTAAGTTTTCTGCTGGGCGTTTTTCATGATTATAGACGTGTTATTTGCGGACGTCATAAGCTGCGTTTAGTACGTGCCAAATCTGATAATGATTGCTATCAAATTGTTCTCCCAGAAGCCGATAAGGATGCAACCGATTTGAAAACTTTGAAAATAAATCTCACCAGCGTTCAATTAAAAGCAAAACATATAATCCCCTCAGATATCGTAAAATTAGAAATTTATGAGGAACTTAAGCGTGACAAAGCCATACTAATACTCTTCCATAAGTGGCAACTGCATGAGCTACCGAGTCTTAGGAATACCAACAACGATATCTGGGCAGTGAAGACAACCGTCGCCCTCGAGAGACCGCGATTCGTGATTGTCGCATTCCAAACAAATAGGAGAGATAACATTAAAAGTGACCCATCATACTTTGATCATCTGAACATCACGGATCTGCGGGTGTATTTAAATTCCGACTGCTATCCGTATGAGTCAATGCGTCTGAACTTTCATGAAAAGAGATACACCGAAGCATTCCAGATGTACTTAAACTTTCAGACTAGTTTCTTGGGTCGTAGTCACCCCGAACCTCTACTAAATTATAATGATTTTAACGAAAGAGCCGTATTCGTGCTGGACACATCTAAACATAATTCAGAAGTTGTGCTCCCATCAACCTGCTACATCAAACTTGAATTTCAGAGTTCCAAGCAATTTCCCGATAATACTAAAGCTTATTGTATTATCGTTCACGATAGCATTGTTGAATACATTCCTGTGCATGAGCTCACCCGTCAAATTCGATAGTGGGGAGATTTTGCTGATGGGGAATTTTGCTCAGTTTAATTCCTACTCCCATCAACGATGTCAGCTAAAGCAGTATCTAAGAAATTAAGTGCTCTTAAACGGAAGCAGCAAGTGTTACGCGACCAATTAAAGTTATTCGTGTCAGAACTGGAGGATTTAAATAGAACTATTGCAATGTACAGTTTTGTGAAGAAGTTTGAAACAATCAACATTACGTCATAGGTGGGGATAAAAAGTAGTATCTATTAGTGGGTTATAATAAAAATTCATTTAGTTTCCAGTTTACCGCCGAATAAAACATTCAACATGAAAATTGTTGTGGTCGACATCCAAGGTTTCCAACTAAGGTCTGGTGATTTTATAGTAAAAGAATTGTGCATTTACGATGGTCGATACCCAGTTAACCATTTATTCATACCATCCACCAAATATGAAGAGCTGAGCGAGCTGGAAAAGAAAACTATTCGCCATCTCTCAACACATCATCATGGTCTCGACTACTGCGGAGGCTTCATCGAGCTGAGCAAACTATCCAACGTCTTGGAATTACATCTCCATGATGTGGATCGCATCTATGTAAAAGGTGCTGAAAAATATCGAGTACTATTGGAGCATTTAGCCAATATGAAGTTTCAACCACACATTATCAATTTGGAAGGGATTGAATCCTGGTGCCCACCGCCACCCCTCATGGAGAAGTTTACACCATGCAAGTTTCATACAAAAAATAATATTAGCGCAGTTTGTGCTATGAATAATTGTAAACTACTGTATAATTATATTATGTCAACTTTATCATTATAACGAAATAAATGCGTTAAACGAATTTCTTATGTTTTATTTCATAGATTAAGCAGTGATAATATAAGAGTGAACGGTAAGTATATTAAAACACTGATGGTGACGTCATCATTTGTATGCGTGTTCAAACATGTTCAAAGTCTAATATTTAATGATTATAATATACTGATGAAATTGATCACGTGAGCAAACGCTATATAATCGAGTAAACTCGGAAAAGAATTCAGTCTGTGTGCTAGCAACCGTCTAAATCAATAACTTCAAGATGTCTACACCACCTAGAACACCAACACATGTGAATTTTGCAAACGGAGTTTTAAGAGGAAGTGGACTATCAAACGCCATGTTCGATCAGTTCATACAGCGGCAGGGTCTGAGATTAAGAAGTCTACAACAACGTCACCACCACCGCTATGTGAGCTTAAGAAGTCTACAACAACATCATCGCCACCGCTATGTCAAATAACGGCGGAAGAGTTATGTGATTTATATAAACTGGATGCGAATTTTGTAATGACACTTTTAAGAGATAATGGATTATAAAAAGCCATGGTCGATCAGTGATCAATATATAAATATTGTCAACTTTACCATTATGAAAAATAAATGTATTAAACTACACCATTTGGTTTATATGATATAATATTGCATTTTTTTAAATGAATAGATACGTTAAATGCATGTCTTGTGTTTTATTTCATTGGTTAAGAAGTGATATTATTATTAAAAGAGTAAAGTCAATACGGTGAGTATATTAGAATTTCTCATTTGCTAATTAGCAGTGTTGTCATACTTACCTTTTTTTCTTTTTGATCACTATAAATACTAAGCGGTAATAAAAAGCATACGGGTTTCAATTAAGTAATTTTTTTTATTAACAATATTTCATTTTGCATACAATTCATTTATAAATCTATAAAAGTTATCATTTGGGCGTTGGTAGGCATTCCAACGTTTTTCTCCCCCTTGTATACCATAGCCATCGAAGATAGACTCCGTAGCTCGTCTTCGGTGGTGATGGCTTCGGCTAATCTCTTCGGCAGGAATGCTATGAAGTTTTCAAATTCCACAAGAATTGATGGCCAAGTGCACTTTGTGATTCTTTTCGCTGATTTAATTGGATACGGTGTATCAATTTCCAACTCTGATATCTTCTTCTTTGGCTTAACCTCGCAAAGACCCAACTCGGATAGTCTGGAAGACATCTTGTTTGCTGTTGTTGTAGTTGTTGGTGGTATCTAGTTGTGGAACTGGTCTTTTTTACTACATAATGCTCCTATTTATTTGAAAGAATGGTATAGAGAGGGAAATTTTTGAGCCAATGATAGCAAAAGAAAAAATATGATTACACTGTAAACTTCGTATTAGGTATTTAAAAAACGCAGCAATACTAGAAAAAATATGCTTATCTAGAAACCACATTTGTTGCTCTAACAGGAAGCCAACTCATCAATTCTTTGAAATTAGCAAAGAGAATTGCTGCGAACGCATCAGCAAGTTTATGTCGCCCCATGCAGAAATTTGATCGTATTTTATGCTGCCTATCGCATGCTATGTCATCGAAAATAAATACTGTAACCCCGACTAGTAATAGCATATACAATAATAAAATGGTGAGTGATATAAGAATTCCTAGAACGATGATGAGCGGTTTTTTTTTCGATTTCACAATATGTAGTCGGAACATCTAGATAAATATAAAAGATATAGCAAAAAATCGAGCATTAGAAATAACGTTTATGAACTTAAGAAATAAATCATGCGATTGACCCATCTATTATACAATTCCTCCATCCACAAAATTAAAATCGTGAGAACTGGTGGGAGAATAATTCACCTATTATTTATCACCAATTGAGTAATGCCCCCAAGCTAACGTTGTAACACCATCATTATTAATATGACGTTTTACATCGTAGGGTGAAAGGGCTAATTTACTCTGCAAATTGGTGAAAATTGTATGCTTTTCAGATCTAAATAATAGCTGTCTTACACGCAATTGCGTTTTATCGAATAAACAGCGTGTATAATCATCAAATGTGATTTTACTTTTTACTACTGACTTTTTCACGCCTTTCGCTCTTTTAGTGATGCCACCTCCAGCGCCACCAACCCGATTTGCGTACATCTTAGAACGCAGTCCGATAAATTCTTCCATTATTTTCCCACGATTCTCATCTTTCATCAAACCCAAAACCGCCTTATTCTGTGGCGGGATACTGAACTGATTATCATTCGCATAGTTCGATGTATCGAAACGTTCCAAGTTTTTGCGCACGTCTGCATAAATATCCTCGGTTTGGATGGCGACAGTGAAGCTGTCGGTATCCATGTAACATAAACTAATCATATCCCCGTATTTAGGCTTGAGGAAATCGTAATAAAATCGGTACATTAATAATTTTGATAGTTCTAGAACTGCAAACCCGACATAGATGGGTTTGTTGTAAAAAACATTAAGTCGCTCCATATAAATTGCTGAAAAATTCTCCGTAAATACTTTAATAGCCTTAAAGTTTAGCTTCGCTATCAAACTACCCGCACCCAATTTAGGACGTCCACGATCTTTTTTAATATCACCCCAACTTGTCACCAACTTCCGTCAACACGCTTATCGATATTCTCCATCGTCTTGCCGAAGCAAGCGTTGTTGATGAGTTTGTAGAAGTCACGCTCGAATTCGTTGATGGCCTGTTGACGTAAAGTTGTATTCAAATCGATATACTTTTTCGTAAAAGCTGATTGGTTAAATTTTAGAACCCGATTAATTTTTTTAATCACAAGACCGTGAGCAATGGCGTGCTTCAAATTACGATAATGAATTATGTAATTTGTTTTATTCATTAAATTCGGAACGAGTCGTATATCGGTTTTTGAGGAAGGTGGGATGATATTTTCCGCCAAGAATGGTAGATCGTTGTGTGAGTTGTGGAGATGTTCGGGGTAATCTACGTTTACATCTAAAATGTAACCGACGCCCGCGTCATCAGAAATTTCACTAATTTTTAAATTTCCGATTTCATCCTCATTCATCCAACGAAATCCGCTATAAGGTAAGTACTGCGACATTGCCCAACCGTACAAGTTGTTCGCATCCCAATACATTAAGTATTTAGATGGATGATTGGGATCAAATGTAGACATATACTTATTATTAGCGGATGCATGTCTGAGTGAGCATTGTGAGGTTCCGCCCCGTATCCCTTTTTGTATAAAATGAACCATTTCTATGTCCAACTCAACCCTGGCGCGGTATAGTAGTGTGCCGGATCGAGGTGATACGTTTTATGACATACTTTTCTAAATTTTTCAAAAACATCTGCCAAAAGTACCACATCCGTCGTTAAATATAGCTCTGAGTAATCTCTCATATTTTTACACCCAAACGTTTGCCAAACATTTTGAGCATGGGTGTAATGCTCATCCGTAATGCCCTCGTTAGACATTTTATTGAAAAATGCTTCTTTAGGAGGTAGTGAAGTATCCTCCAACTTATCTAACGACGACATATACTCATAAGGGAAAATCCCCTTTTTCGTTAGTAATTTAAACTTATTCTCATCAGGCGCATATTTTCGCACATTTACTAAATCCGCATCTGAGAGATTACTCGCTAACGAGTCTAGAGATGATGCCATGAATCTAAAGGAATCCAAAAACCGCAATTTTAAATATTTGCTTTCGAGTTCCCCTTTATCATCTAGTCCAAAATCTACATGAATTTGTTTGCTGAAACTAATGTAGCGTTCTTTGTTATTTGGCAACACATCGATACCGCCGTCATCATCAATTTCGGCTAGCTCTTTGACAAACAGATGGCTATCGTACCCGCTAAAGTTATGTAAAAATACCGGGATATGATTTGGAATTTTATAGTTTAGGTTACAAACTGAGTGGGCAGCGTTCCTAAACCGCCCTGAGAGATGGCAATGTTCTCGAACTTTATCACCGGAGCTAAATGGTCTATTACAAATAAAACATTGCTCTGCCGCATCATACCTAGCTTGCTCCTCGGATGTTAAAGGTTGCATCGGTTTAATGACTTTATAATGATTATTATAAATTGACTTTACGTCTGCTATTAATTTGGAAATGAAAACTTTTGCGCAATCCTCGCCTGTATAAATCTCAAATTTACTATACGCGTCATCAAAGGAACAAACTATTTGATATGCGAAGCTGTAATATAGTATTCAATAGTCCACAGGCTGTAATATTGATTCGAAATCCGCGTAAATCGCGAACGGTACAATTTGGGAATTATTATAATTATTAAATTGTAAAATATTGCCCGGTAATTTTTCCCCAAAAAAATTTGGCTTAAAATTCAACTTTGTGGATGGTAAAATAGTGCGAATTTTGTTACAGTCACTTTCTTGGTGTTTAGCCAATTTACGTTCTGTCGTAGAATTGGTTAAACAACCATCGCAAAAATGCACGCGAACCTCAGTATGTAGTTCGGTAATTGGTCGGTAGATGGCGCTCCTCGGTACAATTAATATATTAAATAAATGTGTTCAAGAAGATGGAGTCGTTTAAAATATGGCGGTCGGTCGACATGCCGTTTTAGCGCGTGGGGTTGGTACGTCTGGGGTTGGCGGACCTGGGGTTGACGCGAAAATTTGCAATTTTTAATTAATTCCAATTCCGGTAGCGCCATCTATTGGTGATTACGCTCGAAAATAAAAATGGTAGTGCGTTCTCTCTCTAGCGTCGATGGTTCTCTCTCTAACATCGACTTCAGTTCGTTCGGGGACGCCCGGTTTGGATCGGGTGGCGTCGGTGTGGCGGTGTGGCGGGCCTGAAAGTGCCATTTATTATCTACTAATCAAAATTATGAAAATGAATTCATATTCAAATACCTTTATTTTGAATAATACGCAGTGATTATCTGAAGTGGAGGTGGAAGGTATTAAATACAAAAATAGAGAAGAGGAGAAACATATTTCCTGGACCGTTTATGGCGATTGTTTAATTAATATTTCACTAATAATCATTAGTATTTTGCTAAACCGTTGACCGTTTAATGTTTAGTGAAAATAATACGGGAATATGGTCATCTAACTCTAACATTCCGCAACAAATATTGATTTTAGAAGAATACTGGTCTCGATTTGAATTGTAAACTTTGGGTATTTTTGCGCCCACCGTCTACAATCTTGTGAAGGATATGAAGGAAGCCAAGGCTAGATTTTCGTCATGTATTAATAGTTATTTAACCAACAAGTATATTAAATATAGTGCTTAATGATCGAGACAGTTTAACGCAGGAGCGATTGGCGAGTTCGTTAATTGTCGAGATCATTCATCGCCGATTAATATTCGAGTTGGTTACAACATTTTTTCGTCGATCGTATTGTTCTGGCGGCGTCTACATAAATTTTTCTTCGACGATATCTTTTGAGGTTATAATGGTTATATGACTATTTATGTAATTTGACACTGACAGTTCTCTACAGAGGTTCTGGATAACGGAGTGTTTTAACTGGGTTTCATTTAACGTATGTTCGATTGGCTATAATGAACTCGTTTGATTGGCTATAACAAAACGTTCATTAACAGAAATCGTGCATTTATAAACCTATTTAATAAATGATTTTGTATTCACTAAACATACTCATAAATAAACGATCGACGAAAAAACAAGCATTTTTGTGTATTAAGAAACATTACAATAACAATGTATTGTGCGTTGACTTAAGTCAAACGCTCATTTATGGTGTCTTTATAATATTTCTTAACAACATTTTCAAACAAACTTTTGTATCTTTCAATATAAAGGTAATTTAGTGTTAAATGATTTTCATCTTTTTGGCAACACCCGGTACATGCAACGTCGAAAGTGTGCAGAATAGTTCAACAGTAACAAGTTGAGTCTAAATGAGACAAAACCCCAATCGCATATCTTCACTAACAAGGAGCAGGACGCTGGACATACTGTCAAATTTCTGGGTCTAAACCAGGGCTGCGGAGTCGGTAAAAAAATTCTCGACTCCGACTCCAGATATTTTTCGTGGTCCGACTCCGACTCCAGAAAAATTACATACACAAATATTTTTAAATAATTCTGTGTAATAAAAGTCTTGCATGTAAACAATCACAAATTTGACACAGAATAATACAAGCGTGTAATATTAAATTTGCTATGAAAAAAAAACAGTACCAGGGAAAAATTAATAAATTAAATTTCTATTCGAGTATTCTGATTGTATTAAACATATGGCTTGTGCATATCAAATTACTCACAAACAAATGCTCAACCCATAGGAAGAACAGAAGTTTTATTTGTGTCCAGCAAATTTGTTGGCAAAAATATTTAATCTGACAATCAAAATGTAAAATTACAATTCTTTCTCTTTAGAGAACATACAAATCAGCACGACTTTGTCCATTTAACCGACTTACTATCTGTAATAATAACAAAAACACCCATAAGACACAGTGTATAATACGAAGTAAAATTAATTCTAATAAAAACAAAATTAAGTACAATAAATGTTTATAAAATTGTTGTGAGGGACAGAATAGCTCCAACTAATTCTGCTGCAAAGATGCCCTTAAATCATTTTTAATTATTTTCAAAGCTGAAAATAATCATAATTATGGCTACAGGTATAACTTCTGAATGAATGAACTTCTCAATCTCATTTAAAATCGAATTTCCTTTTTCAAATTTCTGTAAGATTACTTTTGTTAATCGTCATCAACTTTTTTTTGAAAAGTTTGTTTTGTAATTTGATTATTTACATATGTAGGTAGGTACTTTGTAAAAGACCTAATAGAATATTTGGTTTTATTTGTTTACTGCACACTGAGAGAGAAATGGCTGGCTAATGTTAAGAAAATGACATTCTTAACATAATTTGTTTGTTTTAAAACACATACTTGTAATAAGAATGTTTCTTTACTATAAAACAACGTAAATATTTACTTCAAGAAAACGATTGTTTTGATTTAAGAAAGTCGTTGTTTTGAAAATAATGTGAAGGATGCCAATAGATGGAGCTTTAGTTTTTTGCTGTAAGAGAGGTCTCCTAGAGGGTATTTAACCGCATACATGTCTATGCAGCATCAGTGATTGTGCTATTATACCGAAAATATACCTGACATAGAAATGTCCAACAGCTCTAGTATTGATGGAAAAGAGACAAAGAAGGGAAATCGAGGGTGCCTTCCCTAGTTGGAAAATAACGATATTCTTCTTTGGATGTGTTAATTGCATTCCATGTAAAATATTATTGCTTTCATAACATATTCATATTTAAAAGAAATAGGTGTATGTTTAATCCAAGAATGTGAGCTGATTAATCTAACTACCCAACCTTTTAATTTAAAAGAACAAATTCTTAAGTCAAATAAGTATAATATCCATTTAAAATTGTACAATCTTAAAGTACGACAACCGGTCAAAGCAGCGGTTTTCTTCAATGAATGATATATATATATATAGAGAGAGAGAGAGTAGGTTAGTTGGGTGTTCGATCACTTCAATATTAGAAAAACTCGCTTTGTTTGTTAATTGCAATATTTCGAACCTTTTTATTGGGTTCTTCTTCAGGCAATAAAAAATCTACAATAAGAGAACAAGCACAGAATGAGTAGTCAGAACAATCATAATCAAAATACAACACTCACGTGGAGTTATATGAGGCGGTAAGAAATGTGTGATGAACCATTAACATTTAACGACACTACGGCATAATACATCTAATAAGTCGAAGTCTATGACTTCGAACAAAACACATTTGTACACAACAAAACAAACGGGACGACAGATGTTAGCGACGTTTTGTGGAGCGACTGACCGGCCACGTCAAACCTTCAGAAAAGAAAATTTCCCAGAAAATTGTGAAGTTAAAAGACTAAGCTTGAGTTGTTTGCTGAATTTATGTTAGTTTTGTGATGATTTTTGTCAAACTGTAAAATGTTGGAATAAATGATACTGAGGCAATCAGTATCTTTTTTAAAATTTACGGTATTATCAGTTAGATTTATATTGTACATTTCCAAAAATACTCTATTGTTGTAATTGCTCTCTGCGTCCAATATTTTAACGCCATTGAAATCAAAACTATGGTTACTATGTAAAGCATGACAAGCCAACGCACATCTGGTCTTTCCCGTGTTACAATCACTTTTGTGTAAGTTGATTCGGCTTCGAAGCCACTGACTCGTTTGACCAACATATTTTCCATCACAATCGTTACAAGAAATGCAATAAATTACATTAGATTTGAATAATAGGGGTGTTTCGTCTTTAATTTTACTAAAAATGTGTGCCAATTTGAAAGGGTAATGGTGAACCACTTTTATATTGTCTGAAATAAATGGTTTTAAAAGTTTCACAAGTTTTCCTGTTACAACGGGTAAAGACATTAATTTTATGTAAGATGGCAATTGGTCACTTGGGGGATCAAATATGCTACCAGTGTGGGGAGTGTTACTATAGGTGGAAAATAATATTTTGTTAATCAATTTTACTGGGAAACCGTTGTTTAAAAATACTTTTTGAAGCTTTTTTAGTGCTGAAGGCTGAAATTGTGGGTCACAGATCTTTAGTACCCGATTCTTCATACCAGTGATGGTGTTAATTTTATGGCTGAAGGCATGACCTGAGTGGTAATTTATGTAACGACCGGAGTAAGTTGGCTTTGTGTACCAGTCAGTGGAAACAGAACCGTCCCCCATGTTCAATACCCTACAATCCAGAAAAGGAACGCAACCATCAGTTTCCAACTCGACGGTGAATTGTATACTGTTATTGAAACTGTTAAGTATCTTCAACGTGTCCTCCACTGCACCCATCGGAATGCAAGTGAAAATGTCATCAACAAACTTATAGATGAAAGGTGTGTGAAAACCAAAAAATGGCAGAGTACGATCCAACACGTAATCCACCACAATAACCGCCAGGATGGGACTTATAGGGGAACCCATAGGTGTGCCAGACACTTGCAGATAACATTGGTTATTAAATGTGAACATTACGTTAGAGAAAACAAACTTTAATGTCTCAACAAAAGCTTGCAATGTAAAGGAACAATTAGGCTTTATTAAATCCCACTTTTCCACAATAATGTCAGTGACAAGGTTAAGAGGTATGTTAGTGAACAGACTGACCACATCGGACGAAACCAGAGTATAATTAGGGGGGATAACAGCATTTTTAATTTTGTTAACGAAATCAAACGAATCCGCAACATTATAGTCGGTGTTATTAGCAAAAGATACAGATAGAATGTCCGCTAAGTGTTTTGAAAGTTTATAAGTTGCTGATCCTGAAGCTGATATGATGGGTCTAAGTGGTGTTCCATCTTTATGTATTTTTGGTAAGAAATATGCCTTACTTAATGTAGAGTTTCTAGTGTTCAGTCGCCCAAGCTCACCCCTATTTATGTGCTTGTCACTGTTTAGGACTTTTAAAAATTTGTTAAGCCTGTCTTGTGTCGACGCAAGTGGATTGCCATTAATCTTTCTGTAAGTTTTATCATCGTCAAGCATTTCCGTAGCCTTTGTAAAATATTCACCTCTATCCATGACAACCGTGGTCGCCCCCTTATCTGCTCTGGTAACCAAAACATCTGGGTTGTTCTTAAGGAACAACGTCGTCTTTTTTACGGAATTTACAAGTTGTGAATCCATTACAGACATGGCGATAGGTGTGTTCAAAAAATTGGTCAAGATGTTGGTGACCTGAGCTCTTACCACATCCCTATCATCCTCAGAACAACGTGTCAGAAGGTTCTCGATCTCCATTAAAAAACGTCGTATGTTGACATTGTTTCTGTTACCAGGTAAGCAGAATTTAGGTCCCAAAGACAAAAGATCCATGACCTCTACGGGAATATTGGTGGAAGACAGGCTGACGACCCACTTCGTGTTATCATTAAACATCCCCTTACTGTTACGGTTAAACTGGTTGAGTAATTTCTGAAATTTACTCTTATTTGTTAGTTTGACTTTACTAAAAACTTTTTTATAACTTAAAACCAAGGAATCATTAAAACTCGACCAAACATGGAACGGCAAGTCACGCTTCACACGTACATTCAACTCACACATCATTAATTCCAACTTACTGATACTATTTACGGTTATCTGTATTTCCAGACTGATGGTGGACGTTTTTAATTTATGTGTGAAACCAGTAATTTTCTTGAGGAGTCTGCGGTCCGTTGTCTCTAGTAGAGCGACAGTAGTCTTCATTACATCACTGATGTGCCTCGGAGTTAAGTTCATCTTTTTACATCGCATTAAAAATGTTAAGCGGTTCCTCATCTTAGCCAGCCTGGTGTTTACGTTGTTGAGTTGCTTCATAAGAACGACGACTGCATGTCCATATCGTTGCTTGATATCATTGTAGAAACCCATAATTAATTGTTAAGAATGTTGGAGAAAAGCTTCTTTGATCGTGATATTGTAGAGAGTAGGTTAGTTGGGTGTTCGATCGCTTCAATATTAGAAAAACTCGCTTTGTTTGTTAATTGCAATATTTCGAACCTTTTTATTGGGTTCTTCTTCAGGCAATAAAAAATCTACAATAAGAGAACAAGCACAGAATGAGCAGTCAGAACAATCATAATCAAAATACAACACTGACGTGGAGTTATATGAGGCGGTAAGAAAAGTGTGATGAACCATTAACATTTAACGACACTACGGCATAATACATCTAATAAGTCTATGACTTCGAACAAAACACATTTGTACACAACAAAACAAACGGGACGACAGATGTTAGCGACGTTTTGTGGAGCGACTGACCGGCCACGTCAAACCTTCAGAAAAGAAAATTTCCCAGAAAATTGTGAAGTTAAAAGACTAAGCTAGAGTTGTTTGCTGAATTTATGTTAGTTTTGTGATGATTTTTGTCAAACTGTAAAATGTTGGAATAAATGATACTGAGGCAATCATTAAAGTTTGTTTTCTCTAACATAATGTTCACATTTAATAACCAATGTTATCTGCAAGTGTCTGGCACACCTATGGGTTCCCCTATAAGTCCCATCCTGGCGGTTATTGTGATGGATTACGAGTTGAATCGTACTCTGCCATTTTTTGGTTTTCACACACCTTTCATCTATAAGTTTGTTGATGACATTTTCACTTGCATTCCGATGGGTGACGTGGAGGACACGTTGAAGATACTTAACAGTTTCAATAACAGTATACAATTCACCGTCGAGTTGGAAACTGATGGTTGCGTTCCTTTTCTGGATTGTAGGGTATTGAACATGGGGGACGGTTCTGTTTCCACTGACTGGTACACAAAGCCAACTTACTCCGGTCGTTACATAAATTACCACTCAGGTCATGCCTTCAGCCATAAAATTAACACCATCACTGGTAGGAAGAATCGGGTACTAAAGATCTGTGACCCACAATTTCAGCCTACAGCACTAAAAAAGCTTCAAAAAGTATTTTTAAACAACGGTTTCCCAGTAAAATTGATTAACAAAATATTATTTTCCACCTATAGTAACACTCCCCACACTGGTAGCATATTTGATCCCCCAAGTGACCAATTGCCATCTTACATAAAATTAATGTCTTTACCCGTTGTAACAGGAAAACTTGTGAAACTTTTTTTGGCTTCGGAGCCGAATCAACTTACACAAAGTGATTGTAACACGGGGAAGACCAGATGTGCGTTGGCTTGTCATGCTTTACATAGTAACCATAGTTTTGATTTCAATGGTGTTAACATATTGGACGCAGAGAGCAATTACAACAATAGAGTATTTTTGGAAATGTACAATATAAATCTACCTGATAACACCGTAAATTTTAAAAAAGATACTGATTGCCTCAGTATCGTTTATTCCAACATTTTACAGTTTGACAAAAATCATCACAAAACTAACATAAATTCAGCAAACAACTCAAGCTTAGTTTTTAACTTCACAATTTTCTGGGAAATTTTCTTTTCTGAAGGTTTGACGTGGCCGGTGAGTCGCTCCACAAAACGTCGCTAACATCTGTCGTCCCGTTTGTTTTGTTGTGTACAAATGTGTTTTGTTCGAAGTCATAGACTTATTAGATGTATTATGCCGTAGTATCGTTAAATGTTAATGGTTCATCACACATTTCTTACCGCCTCATATAACTCCACGTGAGTGTTGTATTTTGATTATGATTGTTCTGACTGCTCATTCAGTACCCAATAAAAAGGTGCGAAATATTGCAATTAACAAACAAAGCGAGTTTTTCTAATATTGAAGTGATCGAACACCCAACTAACCTACTCTCTACAATATCACGATCAAAAAAGGTTTTCTCCAACATTCTTAACAATTAATTATGGGTTTCTACAATGATATCAAGCAACGATATGGACATGCAGTCGTTGTTATGAAGCAACTCAACAACGTAAACACCAGGCTGGCTAAGATGAGGAACCGCTTAACATTTTTAATGCGATGTAAAAAGATGAACTTAACTCCGAGGCCCATCAGTGATGTAATGAAGACTACTGTCGCTCTACTAGAGACAACGGACCGGACCGCAGACTCCTCAAGAAAATTACTGGTTTCACACATAAATTAAAAACGTCCACCATCAGTCTGGAAATACAGATAACCGTAAATAGTATCAGTAAGTTTGAATTAATGATGTGTGAGTTGAATGTACGTGTGAAGCGTGACTTGCCGTTCCATGTTTGGTCGAGTTTTAATGATTCCTTGGTTTTAAGTTATAAAAAGTTTTTAGTAAAGTCAAACTAACAAATAAGAGTAAATTTCAGAAATTACTCAACCAGTTTAACCGTAACAGTAAGGGGATGTCTAATGATAACACGAAGTGGGTCGTCAATCTGTCTTCCACCAATATTCCCGTAGAGGTCATGGATCTTTTGTCTTTGGGACCTAAATTCTGCTTACCTGGTAACAGAAACAATGTCAACATAAGGCGTTTTTTAATGGAGATCGAGAACCTTCTAACACGTTGTTCTGAGGATGATAGGGATGTGGTAAGAGCTCAGGTCACCAACATCTTGACCAATTTTTTGAACACACCTGTCGCCATGTCTGTAATGGATTCACAACTTGTAAATTCCGTAAAAAAGACGACGTTGTTCCTTAAGAACAACCCAGATGTTTTGGTTACCAGAGCAGATAAGGGAGCGACCACGGTTGTCATGGATAGAGGTGAATATTTTACAAAGGCTACGGAAATGCTTGACGATGATAAAACTTACAGAAAGATAAATGGCAATCCACTTGCGTCGACACAAGACAGGCTTAACAAATTTTTAAAAGTCCTAAACAGTGACAAGCCCATAAATAGGGGTGAGCTTGAGCGACTGATTATTAGAAACTCTACATTAAGTAAGGCATATTTCTTACCAAAAATACATATAGATGGAACACCACTTAGACCCATCATATCAGCTTCAGGATCAGCAACTTATAAACGTAGATAGTAAAGGAGAGAGCTGGCCCCACCACCCACCACCAACGACATCAAATTCAAATTCTCGCGCCAAATTTATTCGGATTTGAATTTCGCCGAGCGCGCCCGAACCGATCAGATTCAAATTTTCCCGCCAACCCCAAAAAATTCAAATTTTCCCGCCAACCCCAAAAAATTCAAATTTTCCCGCCAACCCCAAAAAAATTCAAATTTTCCCGCCAATCCCAAAAAATTCAAATTTTCCCGCCAACCCCAAAAAAATTCAAATTTTCCCACCAACCCCAAAAAATTAGAATTTTCCCGCCAACACCAAAAAATTCAAATTTTCCCGCCAACCCCAAAAAATTCAATTTTTTCCGCCAAATTCTACACCACCATACTGCGCATGCGTTACGACTCCGCACGAGCGCGCCCGAACGCTGGAACCTGGAGTGTATGACTTACACGCCGATGTTAGAGAGAGAACGCACGACGATTTTATTTTCGAGCGTAAGACATTCCCACGCATGCGCAAACCAAATTCAAATTTTCGCGCCAAATTTATTCGGATTTGAATTTCGCCGAGCGCACCCGAACCGATCAGACTCAAATTTTCCCACCAACCCCACAAAATTCAAATTTTCCCGCCAACCCCAAAAACTTCAAACTGAATGCTTCAACGCTTTGGATCAATGTATATATCGCTTCCCCCCAATTAAAATAAATAGCAACGTGAAAAAATTCGTTTGCAAAATTACTGTTATCTATGTTATTATTTATACATATTATACATACATTGTAAGAAAAATATGGAATTTCTTTTGTTTTACGTAATATCTACGCGTGCTAGGAACTGATAAGAATGATATTTTTTAAAAATGCATAAGCAACTAAAAAATTCGTTAGCACCATCGTCGTTGTAAAATTACTTTTATCTGTGCAATTGTCTCGCCTCTGTGACGTCATTCGACCTCACGCGTCTGCTGTCGCGATATCTAATCAGCATTCCAACATTCCAGCAAATGTTTTCCAACATTCCAGCAAATGTTTCGAAGAAAGAAATATATTGGTTTCTTATCAGTTGCTGACGTCAGAGATAAGAATAGTTATAGTAGACCTTGGCTCTTATCAAAGAGAGTTAGTGTGTTGTTTACGGTATTGCGGTGCAGAAGCTTGAACACGTAAGTAGAATAATTAAAACTCGTAGTCAACTGTTGCGTATCGTGAAAACAATAAATGGACTTATTGCAATATCAGTAACCAGTTAGTCGCCGTCATGGGTGTTTCTTATTATATACGGTACGTTTTCTTCGATGACAACGGTACAAGATTGACGCTGGATACTCTGGAGTCCTACAAATTCCAAAAGGTTGAACAGATTGTAATTATTCCTTCTGGCGCAACGACAATTAGAATAGTTGGTTTCCATGAAGAAGAAGAAGAAGATGACATAACTGTTTATTGTGATTCCGAGTCTGAACTGGACGAAGGTGAAGTAAATGATGTGATTATGATGATGATGATGACGAGGAACGTAGCGATGAGACTGATGAACAGTCAATTATATAATTATATATTGTCAACTTTACCATTATAAACAATAAACGCATTAAACGAATTTTTTGTTTTATTTCATAGATTAAGAAGTGATATTATACGAGTGAACTTGATACGGTAAGTATTTATCTTCGCACTAAGTTTAAAATTCTACAGAGCATGCGCAAACCAACCAAATTCAAATTTTCGCACCATTAAGGATAAATTTCAAAGTTTAAAACGTCTTTATTAATAATTTGTGATAAAAGTTACAGTTGTAGTAATTTAACACGTCATATGAAATTGACGTCCATTTGACCCTCCGCGACCCTCCGAGACCCTCATTTGACCCTCCGAGACCCTCATTTGACCCTCCGAGACCCTCATTTGACCCTCCGAGACCCTAATTTGACCCTCCGAGACCCTCATTTGGCCCTCCGAGACCCTGCGCTAAGAGGATAAATGGAGGCGCTAAGAGGTTATATTGAGGCGCTAAGAGGCTATATTGAGGCGCTATGGAGGCGCTAAGAGGATAAATGGAGGCGCTATGGAGGCGCTAAGAGGATAAATGGAGGCGCTAAGAGGATAAATGGAGGCGCTAAGAGGATAAATGGAGGCGCTAAGAGGATAAATGGAGGCGCTAAGAGGATAAATGGAGGCGCTAAGAGGATAAATGGAGGCGCTAAGAGGATAAATGGAGGCGCTATGGAGGCGCTAAGAGGATAAATGGAGGCGCTAAGAGGGTAAATGGAGGCGCTAAGAGGATAAATGGAGGCGCTAAGAGGATAGATGGAGGCGCTAAGAGGATAAATGGAGGCGCTAAGAGGATAAATGGAGGCGCAATGGAGGCGCTAAGAGGATAAATGGAGGCGCTAAGAGGTTATATTGAGGCGCTAAGAGGATAAATGGAGGCGCTAACAGGTTATATTGAGGCGCTAAACGGACAAATGGAAGCGCTAAGAGGATAAATGGAGGCGCTAAGAGGATAAATGGAGGCGCAATGGAGGCGCTATGGAGGCGCTAAGAGGATAAATGGAGGCGGAGGCGCTATGAGGATAAATGGGGGCGCTAAAATGATAACATAAAATGATAACAACAATTACAGTTATTCATGTCAGAACTGGAGGATTTAAATGGAACTATTGCAATGTACAGTTTTGCGAAGAAGTTTGAAACAATAAACATTACGTCATAGGTGGGGATAAAAAGTAGTATATGTTAGTGGGTTATAATCAAAATTCATTTAGTTTCCAGTTTGCCACCAAATAAAACATTCAAAATGAAAATCGGCGTGGTCGACATCCAAGGTTTCCAACTCAGGTCTGGCGATTTTATAGTAAAAGAATTGTGCATTTACGATGGTCGATACCCAGTTAACCATTTATTCATACCATCCACCAAATATGAAGAGCTGAGCGAGCTGGAAAAGAAAACTATTCGTCATCTCTCAACACATCATCATGGTCTCGACTACTGCGGAGGCTTCATCGAGCTGAGCAAACTATCCAACGTCTTGGAATTACATCTCCATGATGTGGATCGCATCAATGTAAAAGGTGCCGAAAAATATCGAGTACTATTGGAGCATTTAGCCAATATGAAATTTCAACCACACATTATCAATTTGGAAGGGATTGAATCCTGGTGTCCACCGCCGCCCTTCATGGAGAAGTTTACACCATGCAAGTTTCATACAAAAAATAATATTAGCGCAGTTTGTGCTATGAATAATTGTAAACTACTATATAATTATATTATGTCAACTTTACCATTATAAAGAAATAAATGTATTAAACAAAGTTCTTATGTTTTATTTCATAGATTAAGGTATTATAAGAGTGAACGGTAAGTATATTAAAACACTGATGGTGACGTCATCATTTCTATGCGGGTTCAAAGTCTAATATTTAATGATTATAATACTGGTCGAGCCTCTTGTCCAGCTGGAAAATTATATAATGGTTACCATATACCATTTTTAAATAAATAGATACGTTAAATGAATTTCTTTTGTTTTATTTCATAGGTTAAGAAGTGATATTATTATGAAAAGAGTAAATTCAATACGGTAAGAATATTAGAATTCCTTATATTTTAATTAGAAGTGTTGTCATACTTACCTTTTTTTTCTCTTTGATCACTATAAATAGTAAACAGTAATAAAAAGCATACGGGTTTCAGTTAAGTAATTTTTATTATTATCAATATTTCATTTAGCATACAATTCATTTATAAATCTATAAAACTTATCATCTGAGGATTGGTAGACATTCCAACGTTTTTCTCCCCCTTGCATACCATAGCCATCGAAGATAGACTCCGTAGCTCGTCTTCGGTGGTGATGGCTTCGGCTAATCTCTTCGGAAGGAATGCTACGAAGTTTTCAAATTCCACAAGAATTGTTGGCCAAGCACAATTTGTGATTCTTTTCGCCGATTTAATTGGATATGGTGTATCAATTTCCAACTCTGATATCTTCTTCTTTGGCTTAATCTCGCAAAGTCTGGAAGACATCATGTTTGCTGCTGTTGTAGTTGTTGGTGGTATTTAGTTGTGGAACTGGTCTTTTTTACTACATAATCCTCCTATTTATATGAAAGGATAGTATAGAGAGGGAAATTTTTGAACCAATAACAAAAAGAAAAAAATGATTACCTAGAAACCACATTTGTTGTTCTAGCAGGAAGTCAACTTATCAATTCTTTGAAATTAGCAAAGACTTGCTTTTTTGTTATTTAACATTTTTTTGTATTTATTTATTGGTTGAAGGGTCCGGGTGGAAGAGAAGGAATAATTATCCTTTAACCGCACCTATTAGCCTCCTAAAATATGTGTTTTTTTTCTATTGTTTTTTATAACTGTATGTGTTTTGGGGGTTAATAAAGGCATTTATTATTATTATTATTATTAATATGTATAAATAATGACATAGATAACAGTAATTTTGCAACGACGACATTGCTACACGCGATAACGCAAACGAATTTTTTCAGTTTGAAGTTTTTGGGGCTGGCGGGAAAATTTGAATTTTTTGGGGTTGGTGGGAAAATTTGAATCTGATCGGTTCGGGTGCGCTCGGCGAAATTCAAATCCGAATAAATTTGGCGCGAAAATTTGAATTTGGTTTGCGCATGCGTGGGAATGTCTTACGCTCGAAAATAAAATCGTCATGCGTTCTCTCTCTAACAGCGACGTGTGAGTCATTCACTCCAGGTTCCAGCGTTCGGGCGCGCTCGGTTTGAGTCGTCACGCATGCGCAGTATGGTGGCGTAGAATTTGGAGGGAAAATTTGATTTTTTTGGGGTTGGCGGGAAAATTTGAATTTTTTGGGGTTGGCGGGAAAATTTGAATTTTTTGGGGTTGGCGGGAAAATTTGAATTTTTTTTTGGGGTTGGCGGGAAAATTTGAATTTTTTGGGGTTGGCGGGAAAATTTGAATCTGATCGGTTCGGGCGCGCTCGGTTTGAGTCGGGCGGGGTCGTTGGCGGCGTGGCGGCGGCATTTAAAGTGCCATTTATATACTACTTTTCAAAACACTTAGCGGACACTCTATCTGTAGCTTTTGCTAATAACACCGACTATAATGTTGCGGATTCGTTTGATTTCGTTAACAAAATTAAAAATGCTGTTATCCCCCCTAATTATACTCTGGTTTCGTTCGATGTGGTCAGTCTGTTCACTAACATACCTCTTAACCTTGTCACTGACATTATTGTGGAAAAGTGGGATTTAATAAAGCCTAATTGTTCCTTTACATTGCAAGCTTTTGTTGAGACATTAAAGTTTGTTTTCTCTAACGTAATGTTCACATTTAATAACCAATGTTATCTGCAAGTGTCTGGCACACCTATGGGTTCCCCTATAAGTCCCATCCTGGCGGTTATTGTGATGGATTACGTGTTGGATCGTACTCTGCCATTCTTTGGTTTTCACACACCTTTCATCTATAAGTTTGTTGATGACATTTTCACTTGCATTCCGATGGGTGAAGTGGAGGACACGTTGAAGATACTTAACAGTTTCAATAACAGTATACTATTCACCGTCGAGTTGGAAACTGATGGTTGCGTTCCTTTTCTGGATTGTAGGGTATTGAACATGGGGGACGGTTCTGTTTCCACTGACTGGTACACAAAGCCAACTTACTCCGCTCATTACATAAATTACCACTCAGGTCATGCCTTCAGCCATAAAATTAACACCATCACTGGTATGAAGAACCGGGTACTAAAGATCTGTGCCCCACAATTTCAGCCTTCAGCACTAAAAAAGCTTCAAAAAGTATTTTTAAACAACGGTTTCCCAGTAAAATTGATTAACAAAATATTATTTTCCACCTATAGTAACACTCCCCACACTGGTAGCATATTTGATCCCCCAAGTGACCAATTGCCATCTTACATAAAATTAATGTCTTTACCCGTTGTAACAGGAAAACTTGTGAAACTTTTAAAACCATTTATTTCAGACAATATAAAAGTGGTTCACCATTACCCTTTCAAATTGGCACACATTTTTAGTAAAATTAAAGACGAAACACCCTTATTATTCAAATCTAATGTAATTTATTGCATTTCTTGTAACGATTGTGATGGAAAATATGTTGGTCAAACGAGTCAGTGGCTTCGGAGCCGAATCAACTTACACAAAAGTGATTGTAACACGGGAAAGACCAGATGGGCGTTGGCTTGTCATGCTTTACATAGTAACCATAGTTTTGATTTCAATGGCGTTAAAATATTGGACGCAGAGAGCAATAGGGTATTCCGGTGTTTTTGAAATTGTTATTTTTTACAAAGTATGGGTGCTACTGTTTGCTACTTCACAAGTAAAATATCAAACATTGTTTTAAATTAAGCGAAATCGTCGTTTGAAGTTTGAATTAGGATTGGTCTTTGTGACGTCACAAAGACCGCTAGAAGTGAGCGACTTGACAACGTTGCTATATCTAGGGTGCACGTAGTAAATTTTTGTCTTCTGTTGTGTTAACGTTTAGAATCGCTCGTTTGTTGACACCTGATTTGGTTATTGAGGTTATATCAAACACTTGTTCAAAATGTATAAACTCCAACGCCGACATTGTTCTGTGCCGGGCTGTAACAGCAGTAGAACAGTAACTCCTGATAAGATTTTCTTTACATTGCCGACTAGCGAGATGAGAGATGTTTGGCTTCAAGTTTCAATGATCAAATCATCTCTCAAAAAGGGTACCTTTAAAGTTGTCAAACAACAGGGTCGCCAACCGTCAACTTGGCCGATCAGCTGTTCGAGAGCTGTCCGCTGTTGCCACCGCTACTAGGGATCGGTAATCATCGTGTATTTCCGAGGGTGGTCGGTGAATTCAAACGAAATGCACTTTTAATTGCAATTATCTCTTAAAAAACTAAATAAAAAAGCTCATAGCTTAACTTTATGTACGGTTCTATTGAACGGTTCGTTCAATAGATCCTTCTATATAGACGGATCTAGTGAACGAACCGTTCAAAAGAACGAGAACACGACGCGCGCATTGCTGGCATCTTCGTTCAGCCATCGCAGCGGCCCTATGTAGTTTACGAATATACCGACGCGCGACGGCCTAACTACTGCGAGTATTGTTTTTCTTTGTCAGAACTTGAATTTTCTGATTTAACTTAGTTATTCTTGTAATTTATGCTGATAGAAATTACCTCCATTCAGTAACAAACACAAAATAGATCCTATAAAAATGCTACTAAGGCTAATAAGTCAATGGTATTTGCATCTATATATATAATTTAAATTAATTAAATCTAATTTTGATCTTTTAGCGATTTTGAAAGCTGATTTTACGGAATTTATACAAAACTTTTCAATAAGTTCTACTTAACTAAACAAATCGTTCAATTTTATCGCAAAAATCTCATATCTTTCATTCTGCCTTTTATGCTTTTTATATTTTTCCTTATATATTCTCAAACTTTCATTTTGTTTAATAAATTATATTTATTAAAATTAATGGTCTTCATTATCAACTCCCGACTCAATATAATATCCCAAAAATATTTAAAACAAATACAGTGCAGATATACGGATCTCAACAATTTTAAAACGCAAAGAAAATGTTCGGGCAGTTCATAATATGTTGACGAATCTTTATGCATCAATCAAACCAGAAATAAACGAACGAAAGTATTTTATATATGTATAATGTATATACATAGTATGTACTTTACGCGGCACTGGAAACAAATGAACACGCATCAAAGACGCCGCCGCGCCGCGCCGCGCCGCGCCGGTCTGCTTTGAGCCGCCTTTGCTGTGAGTAGAAATGAGCCGAGAGCGTAAACACCGTAAACGAACGAGCTACTGAACCGGATCTCCTACTGAACGGGTCAGTTTGCCAGGGTTGAACCGGATCGAACGGTTCACACAGTTGACCCGTTCATTTTGAACGGTTCGTTCGCGAACGACTCATCCCTACTATGTAATAAGAATGAAAAAGTGCAATGAAATATGGGGTAACCTAAAACATGATTTTGGGTGTTTAATACCGTTAATATAAAAACATACCACAATTGCAATTCCACAATTCTTGTTTTTCAGGTTTCCTTTTAAACGTCCTGAAATTTTAAAGCTCGGGGTAGAGGCAATCAGAAGGGATAAATGGTATCCATCCGAAACCCGTAAGCTATGTGGACAACATTTTCGAGAAAATGACTACAAAAATGTTCCTGGGTCGAGTGCAAAATTATTAAACCCTGATGCTGTCCCAAGTATTTTCTCTTTTCCGAAACATATGATAAAGAAGTTTGCAAGTCGTAGGCTAATAATAAGAAATGTACGTAAATATGTGATTAATCTGTCCGTTGTAGTATTAAATAAGTATTCTATTTTAGACAGCCAATCCAGCTGAAGTAGAGGATTGCAAAGATAATAATAATATCCCATCTACACCAAAGCCAACAAAAATAATGGTAAATGTGGAAACCCAAACCCGACAACATACCTCACCTTTGTTACGGCGCAAAATTTTGATTTTACAGAAGCTAAAGCGTAAAGAACAGAAAATATCTAACATGAGCGGCCGATATTGTTTATAAAATAGTTCATTTCACAGAGAAACATTTTCGACATTTTTGGGCAAATACAATATTTAAAAATAAAAATATAAAAAGCAATTTACAAAATGCTGCAATTCGAGAATTGTCATTTATTTACTCCACATCACCCAACAATCGAAGAACATAAGTGTGAAGACATGCACGAAATACAATTAATACGACATGCTTCATCATGGAAATCTTCATAATTGAAAATTACATGGCAAAGCAGCCTCTGTACGCCAAAAAATGTCGAAATTAACTTTATTTAATAATTATAAAGTGTAGTTTTGTATTATATTATGTATGTATTAGATACCTATATTTTATTAGCAATGTATTTAAAAAATGAAAAATATATTGAAGTAAATAATAATACATAGACTACTAATTTGTTTTTATAACACCCCAATTAAATTTCTGGCATCGTAAATCAGTTAAAATGTATTTAATTAAATAAATACGTGTGCTTGCGAGTAAATTGGCTATGTATGGCGGTAGTGTGACAGAGACAGGAATACTGCACCATAGCGGGTTGCATAAAAATAATAATTCTTCAACGGGCGGTCAAGCGTGCCCTTTCCAGTTACGTAGTGTAGAGTTCAATGACATATCCAAATAACCTAACCTCACAATTCAGAAATGCAAAATTGCATTTCTGCAAAATTGCGAAATTGTTGCCACAATTCTTCGACGTTACCGGCTTCCGTAAAGGGAGCTGAGTGCGTCGCATAAGAACTTTATTTTTGTGAATAAAATTAACCATGACGGCATAAATATGGCTTTTGTTTAGTTCTACTCTGCAAATACACCTATTCATTATTAATTTGCGTATTTTTAACTTTTGAGTACACAGCACATCGAAAGGTACTGATATGGTACTGATCACCTGATTGAATGTTTACTTCATGTGGTAAGGCCGTGAAGCAAGTAGCGGCCCGGCGGTACTCTGCCACGTGGGGCGTACCCGAATACATCACCGCGTCCTGCCAGGAGGGATAAAATGGCCGCCCGTGGCCAAAAGGGACAAATGGAGTTGGAGAAAGCCAAAGCCTCGGATAGATCCAGCGGCTAAGCAGCGCCCCGGGCTAGTCGTGAGGAACAGTCGACCTCGCGAGTTTACAAAGACTCACCTTTACCAGGCCTTGCTAGCGAAGGCAAAGATGACGCTCCATTTCACGGGAGGAGCACCATAACATCCCGCTCACCACCAGCGGGCAGGAGACAGGAGACGCCCATCCCCGGTACGACAACTGAAGAGAGCGTTACAAGAGGCTCTGAATCACGAGCTAGCAGTGATGAATTCAGTAATGTGGTCGATGAAACAATAGTGGAGATCCATGAAATGTTGGCGAGTCCGATGCCAGATTTGGATCTGGAAAGTGATACCCCAGCCAGAGTAAGGAGTTGGTTATTAGACAAGATACCAATACGACCAAAGAAGGTGGAGAACGCGCTGGAAAGGGAAAATAAGAAAAGGAAGGTAATGGAAAGATACCACGGGACAGGAGAATCGCCACCTGGCGAGTGATGACCAGCATGTAGAGGAAGTAAAGGTAGAACCAATAAAGCTGAAGAAGTCGATGGAAAAGATGTTGGTGCTGATACAGACACTACAAACACATCAATACACGAAGAGGGAAATAAAGGAACTAATCCGAAAGATGAAGAGAGAGGCCCTAACACTGGCGGATGAAAATGTGTAACAGTTTTTGACGAATAAATGGAAACGGAGAACCAACAAACAGGGAATAGTATGAATGGGAGAAGGAGAGGAAGGCAAAGATACGGATAACTAGTGGTACGTACAGGGTCGAAACAAAAGAAAAAACAAAAGCAGCCAAAAGGTTGAAGAGCCGACAAATACTCCGGAGAGCAGCAATGCGGCAACCTTACAGCACAATGCACCCAAAAATTAAAATAATGCAAGTGAATTGCTACAGAATTGCACGACCTCCTAGAAACGGAAATGACACACGAACAAGCGGACATCATCCCGGAGCAGGAACCAAACATAAAACGGGATGAAAAAAAGAAAACAGAAAAGAGGAAAAATGCGTTCATATAAATACTCAATAGCTCCAGAAGACCCACCCCAAGACACAGGCAACCGAAGTATTGGTGGACACCCCAGATCGCAAAGGCCAGAAAGACATATGCATACACATGAGAAGGGTACTGCTGAGAGTTCAAGGCCGTAGATAGCCAGATACCATAGAAGCAGCCAACCAAGGTTACAGAACTGCCAACAAAGAGCTTACCAACATGATTAAGCGTGAAAACAGAAATGGAACTAGTTTTGCGGAGAACTGGAACACAATATATGGGGTACAGCGTATTAGATACTCACCAAGAGATTGGGGGTGAGGCACGCCGGACAGCTGGACAGTTTCACCGTGCACGACCAATATGAGAAGCTGTTCCCATACATACCGGGGCTGGTTGCGGACGAGAGCCCCCGCTTTAGCAGGACGAGCTGGACGAACCATTCACGGAGGGGGAGCTGACGTTCGCTCTGAACAGATGAAAACAAAGAAAGCACCGGGAACGTACAGAGTAACAAACGACATACTTACCACCTGCGTGGAATCAGATCCGCAATCTTTCCTGGAGGTGTTCAACAACTGCCTGAGATGTGGAGAATTCCCTGAGATACGGAGAGAGCCAAGGCTAGTCTTAGTGAAGAAACCTGCAAAGCCGGGTAAAGAAGTCATACCGTCCCCTCTGCCTTCTCAGCACGGTCGGCAAACTCCTCGAAAGACTGATTAACAAACAGTTGACTGACCAACTGGAAGCAGCAGGCGCGTTGAGCGAACACCAGTACGCGTACAGATGCCATTATTGGATGCCATTATCGTCATTATGGATAAAGTTAAGGAAATACGCAAAATATTGCTAAGCCGCAGGCGCCTCTGCATCATCATTATTAAGAACGCCTTCAAGTCAGCCCCCTGGAGCTGAGTCCGAAAAGCCCTGGAGAGACCCGGCATCACGAAACCCATTAGGCGGCTGATATCTACGTACCTGTCAGAACGCAGAATTGTTCTACCAGATGGGGAAGCAAGAATGATGAGCTGCGGGGTGCCACAGGATTCTGTCGTTGGTGGTACGCTTTGGAACGCCTTCTATAATGGCGTGCTAGCGCTGGCGCAGGAGACGGGAGTAACGGCAATAGGATACGCTGACGACCTGGCCCTAATAGTCGAAGGAGAGAAAAGAGAAAAAAAAAACAATCCCCCAACCCCTATTACATGTCTACAGCAGAACCGGGTCGAGCAGATATTCTTGCACCGAGTAGTACACTTTTTTTATCAAAGCATGAGTAGATTTAAATCTGTTGAAGTCCAACAATTTAGTAGTAACAAATCTGTTAAAAAGCCTAATTGCCAAAAACTGGGGACTATTTTCATAAGTTTTAGTTCTGTGTGGGGGGACTTCTAGAACATTACAATTTCTAGTATCGTATTCGTGGTTAAAATTAATTCGTTGTTTATATATATTTACTCTTGCATGTACATTATACAGGGTGTTCCTAAATATCATGTAAATACGAAAAGGGGTAATTCTTTGGCTTATTTAATGACTAAAAATTCATATAAACATAGGTCCGCAAACGCTTCGTTGCCGATCTACAGGGTGTTGAAATTTCAAGATTTTTTTAGTTTTTTCTTTATAGCTCAAAATACGCTATCCCGTCTGATGCCGAACGTCGGAGGCCCATCTCACAAAAAAGGAAGAAGCCGGCGATGGTAGTCAGCTCGGTGGTTCTGTACGCTACGCCGGCGTGGGAGCCGCCCCTAAAGTACAAAACAAACATAAACACTACGTAGGATAGAGAGAAGGTATACCATCGCGATTACTTCGGGCTACAGAACAGCATCAGCTGACGCGGTGGGAGCCGTAGCCGGATGCCCACCTCGACCACCTACCCTGGGAGCGGGCAAGGAACTGGGAAGAAAAGGGCGAAACGTCCCGGGAGGTTCGTCGCCGGATGATCGAGGAGTGGCAGAGGAGATGGCGCACTTACAACGGATGGGCGGCGGTGTTTATTCGCGAGGTGGAAGAGTTGGCGGAGAAGGCGCCTCAGACGAATTTCTTCGTGACGCAGGCAATCACCGGACACGGCTGTTTCGGGACGTACCTGAAGGGGATTAAGAAACTGGATACAGACTTGTGCTGGTTCGGATGCGGGCAGGCGGACTCCCCCCAGCATACCATCTTCAAGTGCGACAGATTCATTGAATCCAGGCGCAGGGCAGAGGCCAGAGTGGGTGCCGACATAACAGCCGAGTCCGTGGCCGAACTCCTTGTCAGCGACAGGGAAAGAGCCGAGGTTGTCATGACCCCGCCAAACCGATATAATGACAGCAAAGATGGAGTATGAACGCATGACATGCGGAGAGGCCAGAATGACTATTTAAACTGGCAAGAAGTAGTTTTTGTTTTAACACCTTATCGCTAGATGGCCAGAAGTAATGCACAATCTGTCCGAGGTCCATCATATCAAGTAAGCATGGAGGGGTTTTAGTCAGGAAGAATCTGACACTGCCTGCATATGACACCATTGCCGACGCCAATCGAAGGTTTTCCCCTGACAAAAAAAAATGCTGTCGGAGTCCCTGACATCTGTCCCCCTTGAGCTAACCACAAAATTCACAATGACCAAAGACCTCCCAATCATCCAACTGAACTGCAACAGGAAGTGGGTTACCCACGACCTACTCGGACAAGCTGCGAGGGAAAAAGGATTATTAGTGGTAGTCGGACAGAAGCCGAACAAGAGACGAAGAGCGAAGAATATGAAAACAGATAAAAATGCTGATTGTTTTATTGAGATCGAACTGACCGTCGGAAGGCCAGATAAATGGCTGAGAGGCGAAGGTTACGTCGGGACGGAATTAAGAGGGTGGACAATCATCTCAGTCTACTTCTCCCCCAACCGACCGGACACAGATTTCGAGAGACTTCTCGATGACCTCCAACGAGAGATAAGAAGCCAGAGGAAGCCGGTGATAGTCGGTGATGACTTCAACGCCAGAATGGCGATGGCAGGTGATATCATCACCAACCGACGCGGGGCAATGCTCGAAGACTGGCTATCCGGATTAGGGCTTATCCTCATAAACGAAGGAGGAGCTGCAACGTTCAGGGTCCACCGAAGATCGTCGGTAATCAACATCACCCCGGTTTCGCGGATCCTGGTCCCGCGAATAAAGGACTGGAGGGTGAGGGAAGATATTGTGTCGATGAGCGACCACCTGGCTGTCACCTACACCGTAACTGAAAACCCACCAACACCGGAGACCGTACGTGGATGGACGGTGGCTGACGAAGGACTACGAAGGCTAAAGGCAAAGTTCCGCGGCCACAATAGAGGCAAGACTCTGGACACCGAGTCGCTCACAATAGGCATGGGGAAGGCCTACGACGAGAAGACGAACGACAAGATAACGAAGGCCGATGTATTGGTGGAATGAGACCATAGCGGAGGCACGACGAAACTGCGTCGCCAAGAGGAGGGCACTCCAACGGACGCGACGCAGGATGCACACGGCAGACGAGGACGACACCGCCAACCGAACATACACAGAAAGTCGCAAGAACCTAACGCGACTAATTAAGACGAGCAAGCGAGAGAAATGGAAGAAACTATGCGACGAGCTAGAATCCAACGTGTACGGAACGGCGTATAAGATTGTGACTCAACGACTAGGATTGCGCAAGAGAGAGCCGTTGGATATGATATTCCTGAAGCTATTCCCAAGACCGGCCGTGAACAGCAAAAGGGACAAAAGGAGGACGACGACGACGCACCAGTAGCGGCTCTGCCTTTCACACGAAAAGAGTGACATTGTCAGGGCGTGTATCGAGAGTTGTCCGGACATATTCTTGATAACGTACAACTGCCTCCGCGAAAGAAACTTCTTGATGGTATGGAAGAGGACCATGCTGGTGCTCATCGAGAAACCCCTCAAAGAGGGACAACCGCAGGCCTATAGACCACTTTGCATGCTCAGTGTAGTCAGTAAGATCCTGAAAAGGCTAATAAACAACCGACTGATTGAAGAACTCGAGAGCACCGACGCGCTGAGTGAAGACCAGCACGGATACAGAAAGCGCAGAGGTACAATCGATGCCGTCATGAAGATCATTAAACAAGTGGGGGATCGGAGGAAAGTGTCACTGACGCATCGAGGTTTCGCCGTCCTCGTCCTCCTCGACATCAAGAACGCGTTCAACGCGATTCCTTGGAGAATCGTCACCGAGGAACTGCGGGCAAAAGCGGTTTCCTGGCCTCTGAGGAGGGTGGTAGCCTCCTATCTCTCCAATAGGGTATACTCCTACCAGACGGAAGCGAGGAGAAGGTCTACTGCGGCGCCCCCAGGGATCTGTCCTCGGCGGAACCCTATGGAACGTAGCATACGATGCAGTGGTAAGGACAAAAACAGACGACGGAGTCCGAATACTGGCTTATGCCGACGACCTAGCCGTGCTAGTACAGGGCTCCGCGGAGGAAGAGGTCGAAGAAAAAGCCGAGTACAACGTCCGCCAGATAGCTAGAAGGATAGGAGAACTTGGCCTGCAATTAGCAGAACAGAAAACAGCTTGTGATCTTGGAGGGCAGACGGCGGATGACCAAGACCAGAATCAGAGTCGGGAACGCTAACATCGACAGCTTCCCATCGACGAAATACTTGGGCGTGCACATAGACAAAGACATGCGAATGACCGCGCACGTCAGAGAGACGACGAACAAAGCTGTAAAAATTCAAAATGCCTTATCAAAAATAATGCCCAGGAGTGGCGGGCAATCGATGTGCAGACGAAGGCTAATAGCAACGGTGGTACAATCGGTTGTGCTGTACGGTGTATGCCAGCTTGGGAAAGTGCGCTGAAGTACGCAAAGTACAGGGCAATAGTGAGGTCAGTGGAGCGACGGAGCTCGGTGTTGGTGACTTCGGCATACCGGACGGTAGCGACAAACGCGGTTGGAGCTCTAGCTAGTCATCCCCCCATGGGCCTCCTAGCATGGGAGAGGAGGAAGAATTGGGACAGGTGGCGAGAAGAAAACCCAGGTACGCGCGGAAATGCTGGAGAAGCGGCAACAACGATGGACAATGTATCAGGGATGGGCGAAAACCTTCATCGCCGACGTCAGAGAGAGTTGGCGCCGGACACCCGTGGTCGATTACTACACTAAAAGGCCATAACTGGACACGGTATCTTCGGAAAATACCTGCATGAAATTAAGAAAAAACGCCAGTGACCAATGCTGGTAGGGATGCGATGTTAGTGACACACCAGAGCACAGTCATCCAGTGCGCCAAGTTTGCTGACCAAAGAAGAACCCTGAAACAGCACCTTCAATCGGAGCTCAGCAAGGACGCCGTGGCGATACTCATCACAAGATCTGAAGAACACCAGACGCTAATCCTTAGTTTCCTCCGACAAGATATGATCGACAAGGAGGAGGAAGAGCAAAGAAGGAGCGCATAACTACATCGCAATACCATCTTTCGCGGAGTCAGCCGTGCAGTAATGCTGACGGAGGTCCCGGCAGCTGAAGAACATATGCGAGAAAACGCAGGAAATGAGTTTTAATGGGTATTCGTGCCAAGAGGCCAACGTGAGCCCCACACTCCCGGCTGAATTCTGATTTCCGACATGACATCAAGCGCCGTCAGTAAGCCGGGTGCTCATTTTTCCCAAAACTACTTAGAAGTAACTAAGAGTAGTAACTCTGTTTTTTTTTAATTTTGTTTAGTTAAATATATGCCCTTAAACTTTAAAGCATACCAAATTTGTTTTGCCTAGAACTATTATTATAAATCATTATAAAAATTGTTAGAATATTCTATTTGACGAATCAGAGGAAAAGGAAGACGTGTCATAAGGACCGCAAAATGAACATAACTGCCAACCAAGTACTCTGTACAACCTTTTGCCTATTGACCGGACTAGTTACCTGATCCATTACAAAAAAGTATACGAGTGATATTTATACACATCGGAACAAATTTCTTTTGATTTAAATAAAATATCAAAATTGGCAACATTGGAAAGTATTGATATGGATATCTTGGAGGGTGGGACAATTCCCACAGCACCTAGGCCTCATTAGGCCCCTTTTGCGAACCTCCGAGGGGTTCTCATGGCTTAGGCTGTGTCTACCTCGAGCCATCCTGCGGCCTTCGTGAAGGCGAGCGAGCACGTCGCTCGGCGGAACCCCTCTGATGACGGATAAATCCAGCCATCTTTCACCCAGGAAATTTCACGTAATGTCGAAAGTGCCGGACATTCGCACAGAAAGTGTTCTGCCGTCTCTTCCTCGCTTTCGCATCCTCTGCACATTTTGGTCCTCTAGGATTCCAATGCGGGTTAGATGCTTTTTTAGTCCGCAGTGCCCTGTATAGATTTCAGTTAGCAGTCTGAGGTTGCTTCTGGTGAGTTGAAGGTAGTACATTGTGGTCTTTGGGCAAGGGGCGATTAGAGTTTCCCTTGCAAAAACACACTTGGTGGTTTCATCCCATCTACTCCTGAAGAGAGTGTGGGATTTTCCTACTGGTTCGTTGAGTAATGTTTTAGGGTTGGTAGTATTGCTGGCTCAGGTCCTATATAGGGCGTCCTCGCAGCGTGTTTTGCCAAGCAATCCGCTTCCCTGTTCCCTTTACTTTTACCGTGCCCCTTTATCCAGTGGATGGATACCTTATTATTTGCTTGTGCTACTTATGTCAGGGCTTCGATACTTTGTTGTACAAGTCGGGAGGTTGTTAGAGGACTGGACAGCGCTTGTATTGTTGCTTTGCTGTCCGTTAGGATCAGCACGTTTTTGCCACATACATTTTTCAGTAATAGTTTTGGCTGCGATTGTTAAGGCAATCAGCTGTTTGTGTTATAGTCGTGTACCTAGTGGTAGACGGATTTTCATATTCAGTGCTCGGGAGAACACTCCTGCGCCAGATTTATGTGGGTATTTTGACCCGTCTGTGTATATGTGGACAGATCCTGCTTTTCCCCCTGAGTTGGTGGTGTGAGGGATGTTTTGAAGGACCTTTTGAAGATATAGCGGGGTGGAAAATCATCTACCTGAGCCTCAAGGAGAGGTGTCCGTAGGACAACCTCGCGCCAGACGTGGAGACGAGCCTCGCCAACCCTGCCAGTTTCCCAGAAACCTGTCGTACGGAGCCGGAGGATGCGCGCCAAGGCCACTTCCTTCACATGAATGTCAAGGGGCGGCAGGCAGAGCATTACCTCCATCAGGGCCGTCGGTGTGGTGTGCATGACTCCTGTTATGTTTAGGCATGCGGTTCTTTGTATGTGATTGAGGTCTTTGATAGCCGTCTTAAGTTTGGTTCTGGGCCACCCTATTACTGCTCCGTAGGTTAGCATAGGTCGTATGATGGCGGTGTATATTCACATTACGATTTTAGGTGAAAACCTCCACGTTCGTCCTATCGCTCTGAGGCACTGCCAAAATGATGTGTGCTTTTTTTGCTCTTTCTGCCAGATGATCTCCCCATCTTAGTTTGCTGTCAAAGGTTATCCCAGGTATTTCACCATGGCAGCAAAGGAAAGCTTGGTGTTTAGGAGTGTGGGTGCTCATAGTTGTGGTAGTTTTCTTTTTCTAAGTTGAGGGCGAATTGCATCCTGTCACATATTGTATCCTCAAATTTGCCAGTAAGCAGAATTGTTAGATCGTCTGCATAAGTACCCTTCTCGATTTAAAAGCTTTAGTAGGCTGTCTAGGACCAGGTTCCACACCAGGGGTGAGAGAACTCCACCCTGTGGACACTCTTTGGCTACAAGACATCTTACAGAAAGGGTGCCTACATTGACGTTTACTGCTCTTTCCTGCAGCATATTACCGATCCATTCGGTTATTAACATTTCTACGTTGTGTTCCGAAGGGTGGGAACACACATATCAGTCATGTTGGAACAAAACAAGTTTAGACGAAAACGTTTTCGGCTAAACGTGTTTTATGTACATATTACCGTAGTTTTTATGTGTGCGTTTAGTCATGTCAGACAAGTTTAGTCGCAATAAGACGTTTTGGCGTGTTTTGTGGTATTTGTTTTGATGCCATGAATTTTATACACACAGTTTATGGGCCAACATAAAGGTATGAAAGGAGGTTTTGAGGAAACGTCATTAAAAATCAATATCCATGAGCAAGAAGATTTAGATCTCATCGAAGAAACTCCATCGCCACGTCCTCGAAAATTTAAGACCGGAGGACTGTCGCATTTAAGTAAGTTGTCGGATGAAGAGGAAGACGATGGAAGCCGAAGCTTACTGCGTCATGCAGAGTTAGAGAGTCTTGATGGGATGGTTTTGTGTTCGCAAAAATAATACAAATGTTAAATTTGTTGATTTGTTCCTTATTATAATTTATAGTATTTAATAAACATTATTACATCAAAGTAATTAATAGCTTTTCTTCTGAATATATGCTTCATCTTTCTTCATAATTTTTTTAGATGTTAATATCAATAAATAATCCACCTAATTTGGGCTCATCAGAGTAAAGTTTTTAAATTTTACTTCATCTTCCCTTACCATACAAAAACATACAAGCACTGTAATGTTTTTTCACTGGTTCTTTTTTGATCAATAGGGTGCACCCACAACCGTGTTTTAGTAATTTTATTTTCATGGGGCATAAACCATTGCCAAAACACTAAAGCTATCTCGGTGGCTTTGTCGGCCGATTTATTTTAGTATAATTACGGTTGATATTTGCATTTATGTCAAACGTTTTTGAGTAATGCTGTTTTGTTCCGTACGTGTGCACCGTTGTGTTTTCTCTGGAAACCAAAAACTTGTTTAGACAAAAACGTTTTCGTCTAAACGTGTTTTGTTCCAACATGACTGATATGTGTGTGCCCACCCTAAGGGAGGTTTTAATCTTATGAAACATAGTTTTGTCAAATGCCCCCTCAATGTCTATGAACACTCATAGGGTGATTTTTCTATGCGTCCTGCTACCATGTGCAGTGCAGATTCAGTGAACCTTCCTTTCATGTATGCATGTTGATTTGGGTGTAAAGGTATTGTTTCGGAAAGTTTTTCCCGTAGATGTCTGTCACATAATTTTTCCATTGTTTTCAGGAGAAAGGCTGTGAGACTAATTGGTCGGTAAGACTTGGTGTTGCAGTAATCTTGTTTTCCTGGTTTGGGGATAAAGATTACTTTTACTACTGTCAGATGCCAGTCGTCTAGTGTGGGCTTGACCTGGGCGCTCCTCGCCCACTTCCTGTCAATTAGGGGTGTGCTTGCTGGAAAGTGAGATTGCATTAGTATTTGCATGCATTCTTCAAACTCATCTGCGAAGCTCCCAGCTTCGCGTTTAAGGATGCCTATATCTGGTAGGGGATCCTTGGAGAGAACCTTTTTCAGTCTGGCAACTATGGTAGTTGCACTTCCCCGAAAAAGGCTCTCCATGCTTCCCTTTGGTTTTGTCTTACGAGTTTTTTAAATTCTTTGTGGGTGTTTTTAAAAAGTTCCCAGTCTGAACTTGATTTGGAGAAATTGGCTTTGTTATATTGAATTTTGGCCATTTTCCTTAGGGTTTCCAGTTCAGCGCACCACGAAGCAGCAGTGGCACTATTGTTCTCAGCCGCTTGCATGGGGCATGATTTATGGTATGATTTGATTAGAGTGTTTTGGACAGTATTTACAAACCGTTCGAGATTTTTGTTTGGTTGTGGTACTGTTTGGGACAGTAGTTGAAGTTTCCCGCTTAGTAGATCACTGAAGGTGTCTCTATCTGTGTGTTTGGGGTTTCTATATAGTTTTACTGAAAGTAGTATTTTTTATAGGCATAACCAGAGAAAAATACATGATGGAGATTAAATGAATGCAAATTGGAGCAGATAATAATAATATCATATAATAATATATTACTCAGAGATAAAAATACAACATTCATAATATAACATATAACATAATACTTTTACATTCATTCACATAATCACCTATATACAATGCATATATTAAAAAATCATTAAAGCACTTGCTGAATACGTAATGCACTTAAAATTACTTCTTCTTTGTGGCCCACAAGGGATCAAGTGAACTTAGCGGATCATCAACGACAGGTGGTATATTTAACGATGAAGTGGATGCCTTTCTAGAATGTCCTGAAGTCTCTGGATTATATCCTGCAATGAAATAAATTCACATAAAAATATATCACATTCAGTTTAGTCTGTCAACTATATGTCAACTCTCATTTTATAGTCAAATTGTTTAAATGAGTTGAACCATTTTGACTGGGCATAATTGCGACCGGAACATGTAAAAGTAGGTAGTAATGAAGATAGTAAATAAGCAATTTAGTCTACACAGCGTAAGCTTTGTTTGTTCAATCTACAGGATCATTATAAATGATTGTAGGCAAAGTAGGCCATGCCCATGTTAGAAATCTTTTACTTTAT